>JABJVR010047370.1:0-27966 GCA_025773905.1 Chitala chitala | reverse complement strand
CACACACACACACACACACACACACACACACACACACACACACACACACACACACACACACACACACACACACGAACATTTTAATGTTTTATAATAAATATGGTTTCACTGCCACAATGGGTTTGAATGATTTTGTTTACAGGAAAATTTAGATTGTTTTTGCTGTGGGGGGGTTCTGTAAGTCTAATCAATCAATCAGCCTTTATTTATATAGCACCTTACAACAACTTAAGTTGATCATAAGTGCTTTACAGGATTAAAAACAAAAAATTAAACAATGTCTATATACACAGCTAAACGACAGGCAGCTTTTGACTGTCAGTTTAGAAGTGTACCTTTGTTTAACCCCTCCAGGCCATCGTGAATATATTGGAGATTCCCCCTTTCTCAGTTTTAGGAGTCAAGAGGTACAGATTGATTAATGTCCCATCATACTGTTTTGCGTATAGCTGCTTTGCATTGTGGGAAACGGGAAAGCCCATTGCCTGAAACAGAACATGAAAAAGAAGGGTTAAGGTCATGGACATTTGTAGATCCATGCAGAGCAGATCTGTAGGGACTATGTTTTGGACCAGGGAGATGATGGGCAGGGGAGGGCCTATAACTGGGGTAGTGAACACCACTGTGCTTCCCCACATGTTCCCAGTCATTTCATGGGGAGGATGCCACATAATCAGCAATGGCAGGTGGCAGGGGTGGACCACACCCACTCCAAATATCTCTAGTAAGCTTGGCAGGCCATCAGTCTGTCTGCAGCTTGATGGGTATCATTCCAGTGCTAAGTTCCCCTGCCAGGTCAGTACACCGTATGGCTGGCTTGTGTTGGCTGTCATGTGGATCGATGTGGTAGGACGTTTCATTTGAAACACTGTACTCTCAGCCTATTGATGTAACCATGAAAAATACACGGGGTAATATTTCAGTTCTGCTTGGGGGGGATGAGGGGGCAGGGAGTTATGTAGTCGTAAGCGATCATCTGTCACTGCGGCCCACCGGCTCTTTAATCAGAGGACTCATTTCCTCGTCGTGTAAAAAGGATTTCTGTCTTTGTAGGGATATCGAAATACCTTTTCCTTTATAGATGGAAGAGAATATGTGACAGTTTGCTGATTCTTACCAGAGCCCTGAAAGTCAACAATAATGTCATCGCCCCCCCCATTGCGAAATCAGCCAGGCTGAATGAGCTATTGTATAGTTTTTATTATGATTAGTACCGGTGAGTGCGGGGAGGAGGTTTGTAGCTTTCATTTATGTGTGGGTACATGGAAGACACCGGGATTTAGCTCTGTCCTCTGTGAAAGCACACCTCTCTGGAAACACATCCGGTCCAGCTGCAGCCTCACATGGGTGACAAAGCCTGCTTTCCTTACTGTCTGAGGTGTTGCTGCTATTGCTTGAAGGTGAAGGGTGAAAGTTTAAAGGTCACAGGAGGAGATGTTTGGGTGTGTGTGTGTGTGTGGGGAGGGGTGCAGGAGAGGGGAGGGGAGGGTGTCCTGGTGCCTCTCACATAGTGTCTCTTTCAGCCAAGCGGGTCACAGGGGCTGCTGGAGGAAGAAATGGCCTCTTTGTGCAGAGGCTGGGGAGAATCCCCTCTTTGGACACTGGGTCCAGTGTGCTCCACAGCAAACGGCTTTTCCTGCTTTTGGAAGAGGCTTTGAAAGCCTCTCTTTCTCTTCTCTTTTTTTTCCATTTGAAGTTTGTTGTTAAGAACCCCCCCCCCTTCCATTTGTGTAGACTGTAGACTGTGTTTTTTTTTTTTTACCATCAGGACCCTCAAACGTTAAGTGTTTCCTTCTTTTCCTTTGCTGTGGTTTGCTGGAGAGAACGCACATGAATTTGAAGGGAAAATGTCCAGAGGATGACATTCCCATATGTCAAAGGGAGAATTAGACAGAGGAAGCATGTTTATATACCTCTCATAATCACCATAAAACAAGCTGTTTGTGATCTGCCAGTGTTGCTTTTTGTAGCTTACTGCATTCATTTTCACAAATTCAGCTTGCTTTGCAGAAAGAGCAAGCTAATGGACACACATACAAATTTGGTTGTTTTTAGTATTTGTGTTATTGGTCTATCTGCTCTCTATTCTCACATTTATGTATGTGCGTGCATGTGCATGTGTGTGCCCGCCTGCGTGCATGTGCACGTGTGTGTGTGCGTATGTGCCCACGTGCGTGCATGTGCACGTGTGCCCGCGTGCGTGCGTGTGCATGTGTGTGTGTGCGTATGTGCCTTTTTATGTTTATTTTCTCTGCATCAAAACATGCACAGAGTGCATTCCCCTTACCTGCCTCTGAAAGATGGACCTAGGAGGTTCAGATATGCATCTACAGGGATCTTCAGGTGCTCCTCCTTAAACTTGTTTATCTCTGCAGACAGGTAATACATACAGACAATAATACTTGTTGTGCCAGTACACCTGTTAATTTTAACCATGGTATCTGTATATATATTTTTTAAACTGGCATTTTCTTGGTGGTCTAGACAGTTTATGCATTCTTCCTAGGAAAGGTGCAGGTCACTGTAACCTGTGTATTCAGTCTCAGCAGCTTTGTTATCATTGTATGTACATGTTAGTTGATGGTGCTCGTGGGTGTAGCTAACATCACCATGTGTAACATGTAACTGACAACTTGATCTAAATCAGTGGTACTCAAATACACGTATTAGAGGTCCACTTACCAAGTTTTCCCTGCACCATAAGTCCAAAAAATTCCAAAAACATATGTTTGTCAGTCCACTCATCTTTGAACTTCGCTTTTACTGTTGACCTTTCTTTTCTTTGCACTAGCAAGTATTGGACATGCCATAAAAAAAATCTGAGCTCGAACATGTATCTGACAACCACTTTGCTAACTGCTGTGACTAGCGGGCTGCTGAATGATGACAGGTGATGTGACAAATGCAACACTGATATGATGTGATAGCGATGTGCCACTGAAATGCAGTCCAGTTCCAGTTGTGAAAGTTTTTTCCGCATCTGGATTAAACTTTAATTTGGTCCGAATGTGGACCGGAGTCCATCTCTTGAGTATGTTTGACCTAAATGGTTGTTTGGCTTCTGTGAGACTGGCAGCCTGAAAAACAGTTTTTAATTTATTAATATTAAAAAGGGGGGGAGGGGGGGTGAATCAATAATATAAGCTATGTGTAAGATTCTTAAAACACATATAGCTAGACAGGCTAGACAGGCTTAATTCCTTGGAAGGAGTTACAATAGAATGTCCTATGCAGCTCAAAATTCAACTTTGTTAACCACCATAATGCCTTACTGACTGAAGAACCTAGAGCAGCACTTGCTGTAGTGCACCTCGGTTGTTTTCCAAATCCTCACTCCTGCTGTAGTGCTCCTCGGTTGTTTTCCAAATCCTCACTCCTGCTTTAGTGCTCTTCAGTTGTCTTCCAAATCCTCACTCCTGCTTTAGTGCTCTTCAGTTGTCTTCCAAATCCTCACTCCTGCTTTAGTGCTCCTCGGTTGCTGAAGTACCTCTGACTTCTGCTTCGGCTCAGGTCTCCTCTAGTGCTTCCCAGGCCTGCTTTAATGCTTCTTAGACCTTATTTAGTGCTCCTCTTACTTGTTTCAGTACTCCTTAGACTTCCTTTAGCATTCTTCAGACCCGCTGTAGCCATACAAGCACAGTTAAACCATCTGTGCTGAGAAACTGTGTTTGTGCTCTCCAATCCTGCTTTATCTCAGAGCTCACCCCCCAGAATGCAGTATAGATATTAACGTTGTTTGGATGGCTTTTGCATATTAACATTTTTTTCATTATTGAAGCAGTCTGAGGGACTCAATGTCGGAGACTGTAATGTGTTTACCTATATAGTTTGCTGTTTAAGGGTTTTACGGTCAATTTTAGTCCATTGTAGTAGTTATCACACTGGTCATTCCTGTGACAGACATCATTTCACATGCTAGGCGTTGGGTTCAATACATTAACAGAGTAAAAGCCATCACCTTTGGCACCACCATCTTGAACCACTGGGCAAACTCTTTTGCAATCCTTGATGGTTGGCTATTCTGTCATTGCATAGGTTTGTGATGGTGATACAGGGTTTCCGATGGGGCTTTGGAAAAGTGAGTCCTTGGGACCCAGTCACTTGTGAAAAACTGGGTCCCTCTTGCTTTTTACCAAGTCCCGTTTTACCAGCTATTAAATTTAAATGGAATGTTCTAAAAATAAATATGATGCCTTGACAGAGGTATGTTAGTTGATAGACACAATATTATATTACATTAATTTACTGACAAAAGCCAGTCCAAAGTTGATTGTAAAGAAACAAAATTAGATATTGGATCATTAATTTATTTTGTACAAAAAAGACAAACTTTTCATATATTTTTACATAACTTTATTGTTACATTTAACAAAAATGTAACAATTTAACAATCCAAACAAATTACGTGTTTGCCTTGTTACAGATTTTAGAAATGATGGTCAGGTCCTTGTCATGACTGATTCAAAGAGTATCTATAGATTTTATGTAGATTAGTTGTGCCACTGAATTCTGCATCCTGTGAGTGTGGATGTTTCAAGATGTATGTCTAATGCAAATTTATACAAGTAAACAGTTGCCGAGTCATTCATCACGCTTTACAAACATTACACATGGCATTTTGATTATTTCTTGGATAAAACTTAAGTTCCGTAGTTGAACTATGCAATTTATTCTGCGTCCGAGGTACGTAATGATCTTCGTTAATCTGCGTCCTTTTCAAATTTTATGCGTTTTTTTACGATGTGGACGGTGTCATCGGAAACCCTGTGATACCAGGCTGCAGCATCTCACCTGAGGTCAGGTGTTGCAGTGAACATTATACAACGTTACTCCCTCCTATAGGTCCTGAATAGGCCCTGGGCATGGATTCAGATTTGGTATTCAGAGAAGGCTGTGCCAATTCAGTGTCATCTAGGATCTGTGCACCAGTTCACTGCCAGTCCTTACAAACTTTGATGTAGCATGTCCTCTTGGGTATGCAGAACAAGAGCATCTAGGCTTAAGTCAAACAAGCCTCCTGCTGTTTACATTTACTGTACTGGCATCAGCATTGTCAGCAATCAGAATGTTTACAGGTGAGTGTGAGCGAGCCTCAGCCCCTCTGTGGCTGCGTAAAGACAGCTCAATACAGAAACGTGATAGTGTCACAGTCCTTGCTCCAAATAATCAGCACGGTCATATTTGATTTGTTGTAGTAAATGCTGGTCAGTCAGCTGCGAAAGGGCTGATGGATAAGTGCATTCCCCTGTGTTAAACCAACCCTCTTTCCCAGGGGATACAGACAGACGTGCTTTAAGGTCATGAGTAGTATAACATCTTCCAGGTGTTTCGGTTGGATTTGTGAAAGTGTGTGATACAGCAAAGCAGGCTTGAGTGGGAGTTCTTGGCTGTACACTTTGCTTGTTCTCATACATGCACGTGCTTTTTCAGAAACGAGGGCCTTCCCGCCCTGTGGAATTCTTGCATCGCTGCTCTGACACATACCAAAGTGCAGTGATTCCACCCCCCCCCCGGCCTGCCGCGGCTCTCAGCCTTTCCGTGACTAGCTGTCATTAATCTTCCCTCTCCAGGGGCAGGATCTTGTCTGCATGCCAGAGAGCGGTCGGAGTCGGCTGTGGGGTAGGGTGGCAGCGAGGGTGGGGGGGGGGGTACATGGAAGCCTAAAGATCCCTTCTCCAAAAACAGAGCCTCTTTTCTTGTTCATAAAAGGCTTTACGGCTCACACTTGCCGATCGTCCTCCTTGATCGCCTGAGCCCTCCAGGCTTGAGGGGTGGCGGCGGCTGCACAGCCAGCCATGTAGTTTCTCTGGAGGCTGCATGGTGTGCCCGCCTGGCATGCTGTAGCTTGCAGAACTTCTTCTCATGTATATATGACCTTCTGCTCCCCTGGGGCATGTTTCAGGCTTTGACCTGCGAGGAGGAGCCCTGAGAAGTGACGTATTTATTTTCGTGTGCCATTTTCCTCAGCCACAGTCCTCTTAATGTCTAACGTGAGCTTTACTTCTTGTGGTCAGTCATGTTTGTTTGTTAATTTTTTTTTTTTAATTATCCATTTGTTTACTTTTAGCAAACTTGCATTTTGGACGGTCACCTGCTTCATTATGGTGCTTTAGAATCAGTCAAATCAGTGCTGTGAGAAGTGAAAATGTTACACTACAAGTTTAACATAAACATATTGTTTTTTTTTTTCTTGTACTGAATTAGACTCTTTGCATTTTATATAGTGTACTGCAGTTTCTGTGCTTGTGTGATTTCTGCTGCTCCTTAACGTAATCACAACTGTGGGCGTATCTCAAGCTGATGGATGATAATGGCTGTTATGTGAATGGGTGTGTGCTGGGCAGGTTTACGCCCACCTTCTCTAACAGGCAGCAGGGGCCTGCCTGCACTTGTCACAGGGGCTCCATGATGGACACTCATCTTATTGACAGGCAATCGAGTGAGTAGCTCGTGCTCAAGCTGTCATTGGCCTTGAATGGGTTTATTTGTATTAAGTTAGCGACTGCATGTGGCAGCACCCTTGGCTGACTCCTAGTTGACATACCGTAGGTGTGGACAAATAAACTGCTCAGATTTTGACTGGTGTGTCAGTCAGAAGGAGCATTTATTCCTCCTCAATTATATGTTAATACTAATAGTCCAACTTTTTAAAAGTAACTTAAGTGGACAGTAAAAAACAGTATTGTGAATAATTAGTGACCTTTGCCTAAACGGACATCCTGAAACTCTCCTTTCGCTCATAAGTACAATCTGTTCGTTCAGTCAGTAATGCTGAAAGTCTAAGTGTTACTTCTCATCTGTTAATCAGACTGGGAGCTCGACTCTGTCACTGCTGTCAGTCAAACTGGAGGACCAACTTTCTCCTCGCTGTTAGTCTGATTGAGAGTCCAACTTTCTCTATGTTGTCCATCAAGCTGGGAGTCTGTGTTTCTTCTCAATGTCAGACTGGGAGCCTGAAACTCTCCCTGCTGTCAGTCAGACTGGGAGTCCAACACTCTCCCTGCTGTCAGTCAGACCGGGAGTCTGACAACTTCCCTGCTGTCAGTCAGACCGGGAGTCTGACAACTTCCCTGCTGTCAGCCAGACTGGGAGCCCGACACTCTCCCTGCTATCAGCCAGACTGGGAGCCCGACACTCTCCCTGCTGTCAGCCAGACTGGGAGCCCGACACTCTCCCTGCTGTCAGTCAGACCGGGAGCCCGACACTCTCCCTGCTGTCAGTCAGACCGGGAGCCCGACACTCTCCCTGCTGTCAGTCAGACTGGGAGCCCGACACTCTCCCTGCTGTCATTCAGACTGGGAGCCTGACACTCTCCCTGCTGTCAGTCAGACCGGGAGTCTGACAACTTCCCTGCTGTCAGTCAGACTGGGAGTCCAACACTCTCCCTGCTGTCAGAATCTGACTTTTTTTCTTAAACATGAAAGGTTTAAATTATGCCAAACTGTACAAGTCTTGGGCTGTTTTTGTCACACATACTAGATTTCTGAGCCTGCTCAGAGAGTACTGAAGTTCTCTCAATTTCACTTTGTATAGTGTATGGTGTTAAAGGAGATTTGGGTGTGGGAACACACTGCTGTTAATCCACTGCTGTCTCCCCACAGTTTATACCTGCTAACAGCAGGTGTACTCAGTAAGTCTGAGGTTGCGCGATTATCTTAAAAAATAAAAATAAAAAAATTATTGATGGTTGTTAGCTAAAGACGTAGACCGAGGGCATATATGTGGACTGTGTGACCTTATGCTCAAACTTCCCTCTATTTTTTCCCCCCTAGGAACTTGGCAATTGGCATTGGAATTCAGAATTTCCCGGAAGGCCTGGCAGTGAGCCTGCCACTCAGGGGCACGGGCGTGTCCCCTTGGCGTGCATTCTGGTGGGTATAAATACCAGGACACCTTGAATTGTGCTGACATTATGTAAGTCCATTTTACCCATTCCTCAGCTATATTCTTCCATCTATACTCCCTAAAGCTAACTACAATTGTTTTATTCATTAGCCAAACCTAATGGGGCTTTTATTCATTAGCCAAACCTAATGGGGCTTCCGTTTTGAGTGGCCATTTAAGATGCCATTAAAACCATGAAACATTTCACAAAAATTTGGTAACAATAGTCCCAAAGTAAAAACTTCATGGTCCAGTTTGAGCTTTTTGTTGTCCCTGCCAGTACGGACAGTGCTTGGTTCCCTGTGGTCAGCTTGCCTTATGTGACTGTTGGTTCAATGGTCTCTCCATCTGGTGTGCCTGCTAGCTTGAGGGCCTGCTAGCCCTTCCACGTTTTAAGTCTACTGGCTTTGTAGTCTATCCATGTTTTAAGTCTGCTAGCTGAGCTGCTCTTTTTAAACACATCCTGTCTAAGGCTGCTACACATCGCGCCAAACAGGCGATTTCACTTGTGCCAGTCTGGTCTTTTCAGGTACATGGAGATATACAGGGTTTTAAAAACGTTTAAAAAGTCTGTTAAGAATCTTTATGGTTAATGTGCATTTTCTCCTGCATGCTTGTTTGCTTGGCCTGTCCGATTGTTTTATGTGCATATATGAGTCTGCCTTTGTGCTCACAGGTACGGCCAGCTCAGTGGGATGGTCGAGCCAGTCGCAGGGCTGCTGGGTGCCATTGCTGTGGTGATGGCTGAACCATTGCTGCCCTACGCGTTGGCATTTGCAGCTGGTGCCATGGTGTATGTCGTGATGGACGACATCATTCCAGAGGCACAAGTTAGGTAAGGGGCGGTGCATTTTTACACACACACACACACACACACACACACACACATACAGTATGCACAAGACATCTTAAAAAAACACATATGCAATCATACATATGCACCTAAAGGACGAAAACATAAAAATGTATATATGCTGACATATATACAAAAAGCCAAACAGAGGTGTGTAGTACAAATTCGCGCACACACACACAATGCACAGAATTCTCAAATTCACTGTAGAAGTGTTTACAGACAGATAACATCTAGAGTATTTGTTGTTGGTTAGGTAACTTGAGCTCTCAGAAGAAGCTGAACTGTGACCCTCGTGTTTATCGTTCCGAGCGATGAAAGCATCTCCTAAACGTAGGCTGTGCCAATCAAAGGGCGGCCTATGACAGGTGCATTCCAAACAGGGAAAGGACACGTCATTTACTGTCTGGATACAGCTTCCTTTTAGGGCATCGCAGTCCTGACGTACAAACGCTACACTCGCGGGAAGGGGAGGGAGAGCAGGGCAATAAACCTTTACTGTATATCTGTGAAGTGGTGGTGAACAGCAGCTCTAATTAAGAATATTCATTACATTACATTCACTCTGTCTACTTCATCTAATCAAAGCTGGGACAGAACATTGATATTAATAAACAGCAAGAAAGTGTAAGAGGTTATAGCAATAATTCAGTCTTTTTTACTGAAGCACCTCTGTATACACCATATACACCATGAGTCAGGTAAGATCCGTCTTCTAATTATGAGCAGGAGATTGAACCAGTTTGGCCAGTGGAAAGAGTCGGGAATCTGTCTGATGAGCACATGGCTGAATAAACAGAGTTGCACACTGTAGCTGCTGACCAGCATTGTCTGGGTTTTGGTATGTCATTATTTTGTTTACACAAAGAAACCTTCCTTCCTCATAGCTAAGTTCATCTATGAAATGCTGTCACAAAGTGCTGGAACTACAACACCTGTCCGTTTGCCCACCTGTGCATTTTTTCACCTGTTTGTCAGCACCACGGGATCCTTGTTCTGACTTGTGCGAGCTTTTGTTTGCAGTGGGAATGGGAAGCTGGCCTCCTGGACTTCCATCTTGGGCTTTGTCGTGATGATGTCACTGGACGTTGGGCTAGGCTGACACCCTGCCTGAGCAGGAACACTTGCTGAAAACGTGGCTCAGAATGTGATGGCTGTCAGCCAGTAGTAAAGGGACCTATTTTGCTTCTTAAGATACATTATGCTTAATGATTAACTAACTTTTCTACACAAACTTTTTTTTCTTCTACACAAGGCAGGGAAAGCTTGTTTAACGTTGTTCCCTTATATTTTTCAGATACCATTTTTTGAAGACTGGGTACTGTGATACTTGAAACATGATGTGTGTGTTAATGATTTAAGGGTAGTTTATTTAAATGAGGTGAGTGCCTTGCGTGTGGCTTTAGGATTTGAAGTTTATTACGCCTTGAACACACTGGTATTGCACTGAGCCAGTCATTCCCATGTGAAGCTGCTCTCTGTGTTGCTCCACTCAGCTTCCTCCTGATTCTGAACCTAGGGTTTATTGATCATGTTGATTGTCATTGTTGAAACTTGGTCAGTTTCTGCCGTTGCTATTCTGACTAATATTAATTGTAATGTATACATTTAGTGGTCTCCTGATATGTTTTCTCATTCTTAGCTCAGAGATTGGCAACCGGAATGCAAAATTAACTTCACTTCATAATCTTAAAAATAATTTACTTGAATCTATGGCCAGTTATTTTGTTTAATGCTCAAGCACACACCGATTAAATGACCCTCATTAAACTTGCTGATGGCGGCAGGTTATATGTCGTATGTCTATAATTGTCATGAGCCTGGTGTACAAGATCCCATATAAAGTAAAATGCCTTGATAAGAAGAACATTGACGCTCAAAGTTCAGGATGTCACAAAGCAATAGTTTGGGACAGAGGCAAGTGCAGCTATTGGAGATTTAATGCTGGGTTTAAGGTAACTGTTGTGTAAGTAAGATAAGGACATCTGTAGTTTACAAATTGACTGGTCACATTGGAAATGTGGCTAGATAGTCTTTTTTTTTTCTTTAAAGAATCGTTCTCATTTACTCACTCTAAAGAGTTACCTTAAATTGTCTGTCCACATTTCTGTCCATTTGCCTTTGTTTACATGTATATAGGTATCTCAAATCTGTACCAATGTCAACCTTTGATATTTGTGGGGAAAAAATGATGACTAATTGTGGGTTTGGGGGGGTATATGGGATGGAATAATCACCTGAAGAACCACCTATTTCACTGTGTTAATTATTCATTTGAATAGTGTGTCATTGAAGTTTAGTATGGGGAGCAAATCAATGTTGGCTTGCTTTTATGTTCTTTTTTATTCTCTGATATTTAAAGGCAGGCCTCCTGGATTACTGAACAGTCTATGTTTTGGCTTTGGGTTTTTTTGCCAGTGTTTCAGATAGTAATAACCCTGTCCTCTGTGTCAAATGTGTGGGAAGCTTGATGACAATAAACTGCTACCGTACTCATTATTTCTCAAATTTGACTTTTTTTTTTTAACAGCAGCTTCATTTCATGGTTCACTGGTTCTCCTAAGGCAATTTTACTTACACATACAAGGCCAAAGAAGAGGTTCATGGATGTAGTGAGGAAGGACATGAAAGAGGTTGGGGTGACAGAGGAAGTTGCAGAGAACAGGTTGGTATGGAAAAAGATGATCCGTTGTGGCGACCCCTAGAGGTAGCAGCTGAAAGAGGAGGAAGAAGACACAAGCACGAACAAAAACACAAGTACTGACATTTCCTTGGCTGTTTTAGCACTGGGTTTTATAGATCAGGAACCATGTGCATGCATGCACAATTGCTGTCAGTTGCAAGAACACCAAGTCTGCATCCTTGCAAACCCAAAAATATGCAAGGAAGCAAACAGGCACAGGTGGAACACATCATGAATTGTCTGAACCACTGAATGATGTCACATGGCTTCCTGTCACATGATTTCCTGTTTTTGGATGGTGGCCATTCACCCACCTCTTTTCACAGGTTGCTTCTGTATTAACAAGCAGTGCTAACTTTTGCTGGCTCTAGACTCTCGCATACACTTCACTTTCCCTCACAGCCCCTATTTTAATTACCCACATTTGGGGGAAAAACTACGTCAGACCTTAAGCAATGCACCAGCATTCCAGAACCACAGACCAAGTGCAGAATAGCAGGCTGGAGTCCCCTGAATGATTCAAAGCTGAATTATTCTGCAGTGGCCTGTCAAAAAGCTCACAATGAGGTGGTCCAAAGCCACCACACTCTGGGAGGGGGTATGTGGCAGGTGTCATGCTAATCTTCACTGGGGTAGAGATGTGATGGGGGTGCAGACAGACAGCACTGTGGGCTCCAGACAGGGTTCACTGCTCTGATATACCAAAAATGGATGGTCATTGATAGATAACACCACTGCAGTATTAAACCGAAAATATGACAAATGATAAACGTTCCCTTAACATTTGGACAAGATAGTGCATTTTTAATGATCTACATTAAATGAGATTGTAAATCATTTTTGGTGCCTCGCCCCTGTGCTTGCCATTCCCTTTCCTTGCTCCACGGTCACCCCAGGCAGTACGTGGCCCCGACAGCGAGGGGATTGTTAGGCAATGGGACAGCACAAGAGACGGGTTTTGTTGAATGAAAATGAGCCATTGAACAGGGATCGGAGGGATTATGCGATGACAAAACGTGCGGTGTCCTCAACTGGAGAAGGCGGTGCAGTACCCACAAAGAGCGACTCCTGTCCCTCCGAAGTGAATTTGGTCCCCCTGCTCATGGACACTGCCCTGGGCCCAAACGCACAGGCACAGTTTTCATCCAAATCTTCGAGAGGGGTTGGGCAGAACCATATCTAATCACAATATTAGCACAATGACAGGAACCTAAGTATTAGGCAGGCGTCCTATATAGTTTTACACTCCCCCATCCCCGCCCCCACCAGTAATGAAACACTGTTGTCCTTTAAGTCCAGCACAAATGTGGGCAGGTACAGTATGAGGTGTAGCATTGCTCTGGAAGGAGTTGACGTGATTGTTTTAGCTCCTTCCCATCTTTCTTTCCTTGTTCTCCCCCAGAAATGAACCATGCTGCATGCATGTTAGCGATTGTGCCTGAGTGGAAACACACCTATTTGTTACTGGTACGGGAGGTACAAGACAATGGGCCCTTTCAAGGCCCATGTAGCCACGGCCATTAACTGCTGTACCTTTCCGAGGGCAGGGATTGGCTGGAAGGACAATGGCCATTGTTCTTAGCTCTCTGTGGCTTAAAAAACAGCATGCAGACAGAGAGGGTGAGCAAGAGAGAGAGGAGAGGCAGTCTTAATGCATACGAGCAAAACTGTTTGTCCCCTTAGCGGTGGCAGCTTGGAAGAAGGAAAAAAAAAGCTGAGTTTGAAAGAAGGGACCCTTTCTTCTCTTGCACCAATCGCTCCATGTTTCCAATCAAACAAGCCCTTTGTACACGTCTTTTGTTTTCACTCACAGAACACAGTAAGAGCCATTGACCAGATGCTGACAGCTAATCTTGTTTGAAGGGCTTTTGAGACCAGCTGAACATAATGAAGTGATAAAAGTTGCCACTTGAAAAAGTGTAATAAAAAGCATGTAAACATTTAAAACATAAACCTAGAATTTAACTGTTTTGTAATTGCTGCTACTAGTCTACACAGTCTAACTCTAGAACTGAAACTAGAGACAGCTTGGTTACAGGGAAACACGATTTTTCACCCTGGTGCATTCTCAGGGTTCTCATCTGCTAAATGGGAGATGAAGTTTTGATTCCTAACAAATACAATAACTTCCTTGCCCAAATCAGGATTGGAAACCTTAATGTGGTCTGAGGTTCAATTCATCACCCTTCAGCCAGCTTCTAGAGCCAAATGTTAAGCTTTGTATGGCATTGCCCCCCCCCCACACCTTTACAGAGACCAAGATAGAAATGCTAACTAGGCAAACCAGGACCTTTGCCTTCCTTACTTTCTCTCTGGGCTTGGGTTCTGGAGGGAAGTTTCATCTTTCAGAGTTTTAACAATATCATAACAGCATTTTCTCATGTACTAAACAATAATCTCAAGTCCAACACCTTTATAATTTCCAGTATTTGATTAGGTAACTGTCATAAACTTGACTCATTTCTGGCGAGGTCAGTGAGGGAGGGAAACCTGTCCAGGTGAGCCCTTGTACTTGCTCACTGTGTCATCCATATCTGTATATCCTTCTGCGCACGTACTTTGATGGCAAAGTTATGGGGCCCGTGCTCACTGACTATATTAAGATGGATAATAAGTTGTAGTGTTGTATATAGTGTATCAGTACTGAGGAATGAGCAGTACTGGTGTACTGCCTCTACTCCATTGTACCATAGTACAATTCCAGCAATAATGAAAAGGAAGTTGCTGTTTAAGTTGTATTTTAGAGATAGATCTTTGACCTCTTCTGAACTGCCATACCAAAACAGGCACTAGCAGAGATGTCTTAAAAACACATGAAAACCCACTTACACTATCACCTGTCAAAATATGCTTGTTTTGAATAACAATATTGTGTGGATGGAGTTAGGGGGAAAAACACAAGGGACAAATTATTTATTGCTTTCACAATTGAACAATTGTGTTTTCTTAATAAGGCTTGGGGAGCTAAATGCAAATAACTAAACACATAATGAACACTTGCCACCATGTTCTTGTTTACAGCTGAACAACAGACATAGCTCCTGCCATCCAATGGCATAATATTCAGTTATATGCCAGTGGATGGCAGGAGCTTATAAAACACTTATTTGTCTGATATAGACAGGGGGGAAATACAAGGTCAACTTAACATCATTGTCTGTTGTTTCCTGGCATTACATTAAGGTAAAAAAAAACTAAGTGTGGAAGGTGTAGGGGGTGTCTCATGCAAAGGCTGTGAGAGAGCAAAGATTCAATGACGGTAATTCCCTAGCCATATGACAAGACAGGTGAACCATACCCCAATAAGAACAATGATTGGATTCTAAAAACAGTCTGAATTTCTACCTCTCCCCTTTAATACACCTTGTGCTTTATTATAGACATTACATGTTTGTTCTTTTTTAAGAGATGCTCCTTAGTTTAGGAGGCTAATGTTCAGGTAGAAGTATTCAGAGTGCATGATTACTGAGCTTACAGAAGTTAAAATCGTTAGTGATATTCTGACTGGTGTTTGCTTGTTTACTAGTGCTACCAGTGGTACGATTAGCATTCCTGACATAACTGTGGCTGTATACAGTGGAATCTTCCAGGGTTATAAATGCCACGGGTAATTTGGCAGTGAAGTCAATGGGAATGCCACACTGGTGTACAAGATCCCATATAAGGAACTTGTGAGAGTATTTCGAGGGTTCCTGATCAGGTAGAAAAAGCTCGATTTGTGACCAAGGATTCTTGCCTCGTAAAGAGACATTTCTGGTAATTTGAAATGGCAGAATACATAACCCACACCATGTCCTTAAACATGAAGAGTCAGGGTTGAGTAAAAGCTGTGTAAAGTCAGAACATTTTGACCAATGAGCAACTTAAAACTGTACAAATATTATAGACTAATAAATTGCCTCACTTTTCCCCAACAAGCCACAGATTGCTGACATAGATTTTTTTCCCTTTTACTAACATGTATAAATGCCTGTCTTCCATTGTCTGACAATAAGTGCTTTATGTGAACGTCATATACACACATACACATTTGAAATACAATTCTGTGAGACACGTAGTGTGGGTAATCGCCTGAAAGTGCACGAGATGTTGGCAGCATGTATTCCTGGAGGTGGCTTTCACTAGTTTCCACTACAGTGTGTGTGACATTTCATCATTGTTGAACCAACAAGAAGATACTGACAATGGGGTCTACCTCTAGTCTTTGTATATTTCAGACACAAAGAGAACAAGGACAAGTAAAGGAATGTGATCAAGAAATTCCAAATTCAAATAGGGTCACTGATGTCATGCACATTACTTTTTAGAAAGACTTTTAATTTGCTTTGAGTCAAAACAGCTGTAAAGCAAATTATTTGACAGAAAATGCATGGCCTACAATGTGAGTCCTGCTGCAATGATGAACATGAAACAAAAAACAACACTCAATACTTTTATGCATAATGAAAGTTTATCCAAAAACCTGGAATACACCTCAGTGTTCCCCAATCCTTTTCTGAATCTGCCCAGCTGACCCTGTTTTCCCTGGAGGGGCAGTCAGTCTCGTTATTGCCAGCTGGAATTCATTGACAGAGGCATGTCTTGCCATGGGGCAGGAAATCAACCTTAATAGTAACATTAGATCACATAAACCAGCCTTTTGTAATCATTTTCACGCTACCTCCCAGTGACTCATGAATGCCATGAAAGAAATCACAAGGAAATATGCAAACTATAACTGAACTGGACATATACAAATACAAGTGGTGTTTTACTACAGGTAGGGGATCTACAAAGTTACCACATTAATGTCTCAAAAATTGTTCTGAAATAAAAAGCACAAATCCTCAACCCAGGGAGAAGTGCATTCTGGGAATTAAGCAAATCTGACCATACCAGCTTTCTGAAATAGTATTTGAAACCCCCCCCCCCACTTTTGTTTCAAATGCACCAAAATCAACAAAAATAATTTTTATTTATCAAAAACTAGAAAGTAATTTCTCAGTAAACCTTCAAATATCTCTACATTTTGTCAGTGTTCCCAGTATTTGTATCATTTCCACGGTTTTTCTTGTGAAGACTATTAAGATGAAGATAGTGGTGTCCATGTTCTCCCTTACCCCACCCCCTCCCATCCAGTTCCTGGATGGAAGTGACAGGAGTATGTGTCATTTATGGGACAGAATGGGATGAAGGTGTGTTATTACTGGGAGAAAGAGGGTGGGGAGGTCCATTATTAGTGAGACAAAGAGCGTGTTATGAGGAGTCAGTGGCTGGCTGGTAACACTGGGCTTCCCTGCAGGTGCTGAGTCAAGATAGAGGAATGTGTGTGTGCGTGTGTGTGTGTGTGTGTGTGAGAGTGAGTGAGCAAGTGAGAGAAATGGAGAGGCTAAAAGACAGAGTAACAGGGGCGGAGACTCCTTGGGGATTGCGTGCCGACATCAAATGTTTACCTGTAACACAAAGAGAGGGTAAGGTGTAGAAGGAAGAAAAAAACTTGTCTGTGGTTAACAGGAGTGGGTGGGGCCAGCTCATGGAGCTGGAGCTTCGCACGCAACAAAACAATGGCACCTTTATGAGGCCGTATCACGAAGGCTGGCGACCGCACAGGCACGCGCGTCTGCAGGAGTGCGGGAGAGGATTGCATCGTGGCGTCCCACCAGTCTTGGTGCCCAGTCATGTCCTGTGATAAGGCCTTGTGTTCTGCCAAAGTCAGGCACACATTAGTGATCCTTTGCCCTTTGGGAGCAGTTCCAGCTGGTATGCCATGAAACTTGGTACCGTGAAACATGCCATAATGGAGCGTGCATGAGGTGCTGATGAATGGACCTGTCAAAGTGTTCTGGTTCTTTTCCCCTTCAGAGCATGTTTTGCTGTCAGGATAGCAGTGAAACCTAAAATTAAAGCCTCACTACAGATGTAGGGCATAAATGTAAATGCATGTTCTGTGTGGCTTAAAATAAAGCTCAGCCTGTGAGTATTTCCCATCTCAGTCTATCACATCCTGTGCTTAAAATGATTGAAATAACAGTTTTGTAGAAGTAGTTTAAGAACAGCAACCTAGAATCCTTAAAAGAGTTCTGTCCCAGCTATTGCATGTTTTCTTTCTTCTCACTCTCTTTGCAAGTCTTGGGCTTTGATCTTTTTTCTGGTACTTTAACTGCTAGACAACTTCACAGCTGCCCAGTTTGATTTCAGGTGTAGTTTGTTTCTGTAATTTCTGTTTCCCTGAGCCTTTTTTTGTACACGTTAAAAAGCAAAATTCCATCCTTCCTCGTTTAATAACTGAACTGTAAGTCTTTTTGCTCTGTGTGTTAACCACAGGGGCCAAGAAGAAAATCTGACAGGAGTGGGGAAATCATGTGAAAACAGACAGACAGACAGGGACAAAACAAAATCTGCAATCCTGGAAAGATGAGGTAACAACAATTCTTGTTTAACTGCTATCCAAACCTAGAAGGGACAGGTATTTACCCTTAATTGCACATTACAAATCCTTTGCAGTTGTAAGATTGATTGAAGTTTGAAGGGTTAACATTCAATGGAAAGTGCAAAATGACCATATTAATCATATGTGACACCAGACTGAATTTGCGAGGAAGCAAAACTCAGATAACAAACTTCATATTTATTTATGCTTTTCATTTTTGCAATAAGACAAAGTATTTTTTGACCATGCAAATCCATGGTGTTCAGGCAAATTGGCATGTTTAACCTACCCCTTGATATGTGTATGGCTCTGTGTGCACATGTTGTGTATGGCTCTGTGTGCACATGTACTGTGCTTTCTGAGATTTGAGTGAGTGCACAATGAAGTTCCTGAAAATACACAATGGATACAAAAAGTCTTCCATACATGTACTGACATTTCACATGTTGTCAATCTGAAAGCATAAAGAGAAATCATGGTAGATCTACCGCTTTAATAAATTTCTGTCACAATAGTAATTCAGTGAAAAACAAATGTATCACTTTTAGGAAAAATTATCAAAAAAAAAACAATAAAATGTTTAGTTCATTGGTTGGATATGTTGACATAACCTTTTGTTCTGGTCGGAGCAGTGAGTCTGACTGCATGTGTCTCTATTAACTTTATCAACACAAAATACACTTGTGGTACTGTTTTAGTCTTCTTTGCAGATCAAGCTTAAAGCCAAACCCACCGATGTCACCCAACGAGAGGGGATATCTTTGATTATTTAGCTGTGTCAAAGATATCAAATATGAAAGTTAAAATTCTTCATAATTTTTTTTGTACAGATAAGCCATTTCCTTCCAAAATATTTTAAAATATAGACATAAATTCTCCCATCTGTGTATATGTTACTGACAATGTGTGAAAAGCAGGCATTGTATAAAATGCCTAGAAAATCTATAGAATTCCAAGCCTTAAAATGTCAGGTATTCTATAGATTTACAATGTATTCTATGCAATGCTTGCTTTTCAAACGTTGCTGGTAACATATACAAGACCATGTGCATTACCACGCCTGAACAGCACTATGTTTGACCTTGGGTACTGTGTTCATCGGGTGATGTCCTGTGTCATCCCTATGGAAAGCATATCTTTTGGGCAAAAAAGTGCACCTTGGCTTTACTGGAAGGTACAAAAATTTTTTTGCAACACTGTTTTTGAAGATTAAATGTGGCATCCTGCATAAATTGTGAGTGAATGTTCTTTTTTGTAAGAACTGGCTTCTGTTTTTCCCCACCTTAGAGTTATGAGGATTGTGTACAATTGGTACCAGACGTGGAATGGCCAGGCCTGCTGTAAAATCCTGCAGCTCTTTTAAAGTTTCTGGTCCCTGCTGTCTTCTTTCTTCTGTATTCATCTTCCTTATGGCTTGTAATGTTTTCTGATTTGTACACTCTACCAATAAGATTCTGCAGAATGGTTTATTTCTCTGAATGCTGACATACATTATGCATTAAAACCCAGTTTAAGATACCCATTTAAATTTGAACACAATTACAATCCTATTCATGAAAGCTGTGTGTCATTTTGATGTTTCCTATAACCAGTTAATTAACTGCTTGATTTTATTTTCAGCTCTCAATGCAAAAATATGAAATGTCATAAGCACATGCAGCCTATCGATCCACATTTATCCACTATATATTTTTGCATTTTAGCAGTCAGTAGAACTGAAATTCCATCCATATTACACTAACAGAAAAAACGAATTGTCAGTGGTGTGGTTGGCTGGCAGTCTGTATGTTAAATACACCAGCTGAGGGATGGGTCACAGCACAGTAGTCAGCAAAGCCTTCTACAAACAAGTGTGAGTGTGTATGAATGTGTTTATTCATTTTGAGTGTGTATATGCACGAGGAGGGTGCTAGCTTGTAGATAGCAGACACTGTTTGCTCATACACATGTACTCGTGTAAGCAAGTGTGTGCTCTCAGAGAGGTGAAGAGACTCTGTTCCTCTGCTCGGCTGAGGTGCCGAGAGGCGGCAGCTACAATGGGCCGCTTTGTCAGGCAGGCGGACAGGTCTCTGCGTGCAGCCGCTGGGGCTGAACCTAAACTGACACAGGTGGATCCTCCATAGTCACGCACTGCTACTCTGCCAGCACCAGGAGTTGGCCGGAGCCTGTCGGAACATTCGCACGCGTACTCACTCACACACGCATTCACACAAAGCTATACAGTACACATGCTTTATCTTGCACACACACCAATGTGCTCCTACGTACACATTGTAATAGACACAGCATCTCTCTTGAAAATGTATACTCATACATACATGTATTCATACACATTCATGTGCACATAATCACACACCATCAAACAACTGCATACACACCCGCACACACAAAGGGAGTTGTTGTATGTGTAATGCAATTATCTGGCCCCAGATGCTACTCCAAAGGATGTAAGCAAGAGATTACCAAGGTCCTTTTCATGGACATTTGGGTCTGGCTCAGTAAACGTGCAGGCACAAATTCTTCCATGGGTGACATATACAAACAAGGCAATCACACAATCTTAGAATATTCACTAATAAACTGATCTGACATGTAATTACATAACTTGTATGTATGTCCCAATATTATTTATTAAAAATAAGGATTATTTATTTTGTGTCTGAAACTATAGTGTATCAACATGTAGGGAGAGTAAAGACTTTTAGTAACGTTTTTTTAACAGGATCTGAGGCTGTTTCTCTATAAAATACAAGAGAGCTGAGAGTCAAATGCTTTCAATAGGGGCGTTGAGATCTAATTTTGATGACCTGGCTCGCAAACTGTGTGGGCATTGCTAGCGCAACTGGTGCTTGTGTGTGAACCTGTTTATGAATAAAAACGAATTCACACATCTCAGGCAGGGTGCCACTGAACCGCCTGCAGGCTGAGCGCACAGGGCTAACTCCTGACACTAAGCAATCCCAGACTTCAGGCATTACTTTACAATGTGAAGCCCACCCCTCACTGCTTAGGGGCAAAGCTAACTGAAAAACAAAGCATGCGAAAGCAACTGTACCATTTGTAGGTATTATCACTTGCCAAAACATGAGTGTCTACCTTCTGTGTGTTGGGGGTTCAGAGTTAATCGAAAACGGAAAGTGATTTAGTCTAAATAGAGTGGCGGTACTCAATAGAACGTTAAGAATAACAAGGTTATTGTGCGCGAGCAAAGTAATTGATTATGCGGTTTCCTCACTAAGTGGCTCCTCTCATGGGATCTGTTACTGCCTGGGCCAAAAAAACACACACCCTCTATTCATATTTAATTAATCCCATATATGGGCCTGACGGGAAAGGCTGCTGTGCGACCTTTGGGAATTCAGTGGCCGCACTTTTGTGCACTGGGAAACAGCTGCAGCTCGTCGGCATGGTATTGCTCAGCAGTGTGCACTCTTCGTGCAGTGAAGGCAACTGCGCGTCCTCCCGGCCGTGAGAATTCATAGAAGAAAACAGAATTAACAGTGCAAGCTCATGTGGTAGGTCTGAACAAAAACAGACGCTGGTAATTTTCTATTTGGATATGAGTCTTGGACCCCCCAAAACTTTTTTTTTTTTTTTTTCCTAGGGCAACAAGCATTACGAAATCAAAAAATTATTTCAGCTCAGAAGACAAGTAGTTTACTTTTTGCCAAAATTAAAATTTGCTTTAGTTTTTTTTGTAAGGTAGTTACATAGTTTTAAAATTAATATAAAAATAAAAGAGTTAAATATAAAAGCAAATGGAAATGCTGAGATGGTTCCATTTCATTGTTGACTGCAGGAAGCAGCCATTTTCTAGGGGCCACTTTGTTGTTCAGATATCAATGCCCCTGGTGCCCAATGCCCATATAGGTCTGGTTGATGAGTAACTGTAAAGTGCTCACAGCGGTTTCTAACACCAGTCTCGGCACTGGGCACAGCAACAGCAATGCATATAAGGAAACATTTGTTCAAACAGAGCATGAATGGGGCCTTGTGTCTATAGAGGCCAATCGAAGATAGCAGGGGAAGCAAAATAACTGGGGTCTCCAGCAACCTCACTGTGTCTACGCACCATAATCATCCTGATTGAGCGTCACCTTTTGTTTGCTGATATGAGCTTGCTCCCAAAAAATGGACTACTTTCATTGGTTCATTCTTTACTATTATACTCTTTTTTGTAGTTTAAAGTTAATTTAACAGTAAATATCGGCATTACTCTAGCAGTTGGACTTACTTCAATTGATACATTTTCAACAGAATATGGCACGTTGAAACCGTTATTTTCTAAGTAAATTTCGAGTATTCAGTTTAATAAAACAAGTTTGTATTTTTCTGGGTTGTGTTTCCACCTAAGAATTCTGGGTTTGTTTAAATGCCATTTTCATATTTTCTTCAATTTATTCGACTTTCTGACAACCACTGGACGAAGCTGGGTTTATGGTTTAGTTCCCTTGAATAGTAGCGTTCCAATTAGTTAGAACTTTTAAACGAACGTATTAATGCATATACTCCCAAATGCTGTCTTGTTTAATTCTTCTGCTGTACCAAAGTGAGAGGTACAGATCTGGAAACAAAGTCCCCTTTCGACACCAGCACCTGAAGCGGTTTCGCCACAGCGCTGCTGTAAAGCGATTACTGTTTTGACCTCGCTAGGAAGTTCAGCTGAAGCGCCCACAGGGTAACTACCTCAGCCGCGCAGCTGGGGAACCTGGAGCCTTACCTCAGCTTCAGAAGCGTGCGCTTTTCCAGGGCGTAGCCGTAACCCTGTAAGACGCACTCTTGTTTTCACAGCTGTACATCTTTTTTGAGTTTACAGTTGAATGCACATTGATTAAATGCCAACCAAACATTTTTAAAAACGAAATTATTTGGTGATTCCATGATTAACAGCAACGCGACCGACAGCTGGAAAGGCAGAAAAGAAAACAAGTGGGTATAATGGAGAGTGCTCGCACCTGCTATTATAAAGAACATTTTTTGTTGAATGTTATATTTTATTAAAGTGTTATTTGACTTGTTTTTCATTTGTAACTGTAATTTAAAAGACGTGACAACCCCTCTAATTTGTTTATACTTTATTAGTGAACAGACTGCCCTTTGCTTTGCCCTCATTTACATGAAAATAAATGACACATTTTAAATAACATAAGCCAACAGGATAAAACAATTCCTAATAGGCATTCCTGGGCCTGGTAAACTTTTTATGTCCCCGGAATCACTTAACCTATAACGCATTTTTAGGTATGGCCTTTGTCTTAGTTCACTAACGCTGTAAAAACGGGCAGCTGCGGCGGCGGCTAAGGAATGCGAGCCTGGAATGCCACCCCGTAAGAAGAACCGCTGAAAACAATGTCTTTGTGTTTTCTGCTCGGCCTCCAGTCACGCAACGCAGCGTGCGCGAGCCTTGGAAAACCGTGCAGCTCAACGCACAGGAAAGCGCTCAAGTACCTGCAGATGACAGAATCGCTTTCAGTCTCAGGTACAGAAGACTTCGCCTTAGAAGGTCGGTGGTAAAACCTGGAGACAATGAGCGAGGAGATATGATGTGCGCTAAATTACGTCTATCCCTAATAGCTGCCCCCTCCCCCTCCAACTTTATAACGTTTTACACAAAATATGAGAATAACAAACACACAAATGACACCAAAACTGTAATTTGGCAAGATAACTTTTGATCTTCTCATTCTTGAACTCATTTAAAACGATGAAGATTATTTCTAAAAGATAGTGAAACGTATTCACGTTACGTATATCTATACGTATGATCCATCCGTCCATCCATTCATTCGTTATCCAACTGCTGATACTTTGCACGGTCGCGTTATGTTCGTATTTTATATTTTAAAGTTGTTTAAAAATATTTAAATTGATTGTCTTGTGTGTTTTAGCATGTGTGTACCACGCCATGTGGACACAAACTCCAATTATTTTACTGTGGATAACAGCATGATTGACGTCCCAGGTCGAGACCATACCATTGTACGCTTGAGATGAATGGAATTATAAGTATTGATATTAGTATTACTATCCTAAAAGTATAATTGTTGTGGCAAACGACAGCGCTGTATAATACAGAATAATAAATATAAAAAATAACGAAGTGTATAATTATGCTCAAATATTGATATAGCATGAGTCCTATCTACATTAAAAGTGCAAGATTTTTTACATGTTCCCAGCAAATAAAAATTCTCATATTCTTATGTTTTTTGCTGGGCAAGAAGGTTTGTTTGCTCTCACTTGATTTTACACGTTTCCCACAGCAGCCGGTTCTCCAGACATTCCATTTCATATTTTGGTTTTGTTTTACTTTTGCGTGCTAGGAAATTTACAGACTTCCAAAAATATAAGCGAGCCCGAGGGGCAGAGTGAAACTTTAAGGTTGGGAGGAATAGGCGGCGCGTTCTTATGAAGGTGATTCAGAGCGCTGACATGTTCTTCATACAAACGCAGATTTATTCACGCCACAAACCTAAAGAGTTACACGAGCAGATAACGTATTTTTCTGTGGAGCTTTGGCAACACCTGGACACACACTCGGTCTTACTTGCCCTTATTTTGTCTTTACAAATAATTTCTTACACATACGTATCCGCATTCCATCCCTTTCTGTCTCATCCATCATATACGTCCGTACATACATTACATCATATATTTATGTAGCATATGCCCTGTTTTTATCTCCTGATGTAGCATTTCATTTTCATCTCGATAATCTATTTATCTATCTTATACATACATTGGCCATTTTTGATGTGTGATTAGCATGAAGTATTATTTGTGTAAACCTTCTAATTTACCAAAGTTTACAATATGCTAACGTCTTGGAGTGTTTAGTGGCACAAAACTTCATCAACCACAATGCTTTGCCTTGACGCGTCAGGTGAAGCTCGCATGCAGTACTACCGCCTTACAAGCAGAATGGCTCAGTACGGAGTTCGGCTCCCCAAAGCGTGCATAATGCAAAGTTTACCGCAAATCGTGAGAACCTTTTGACCGGCTCCACTCATGTTAAACCGCTGGAATGCAAATATGCGTAATTCAGCCTCTGTTCTGAGACAGTCGAGATTGAGAAGGCAAAACATGTGAAGACCCTTTCAATACAAACCGAGGATTTAACAATTACAGTTGTTTAAACAGGTTGGATATTAGATGAAATTGTTACACAATTTGAATTATTTTCTTATGTCAAACGAAGTGGATGTACCAGTTGTCCCGGACAGTTCTGAAGGATATGTATATTTGTGGAAGATACCAATTTGGGTGATTTTTTTATTTGTGACTACACAACCAGTGTTTTATATCGGTCTATTAAATAATAGTTAAATTTCTTCACACTATGGATTATTTTTACCAAATCACCTGGGATTGCTTTCGGACTGCAACACTGATGGTTCAAAGTATTGTCATATTGCCATGGGACAAAAAGATGACTTTTATACTAGCATTGTTTTTGTTTACTAGAACTACCTATGGAGTGTTTATTGGACGCGCGTGGTATCTTGGTTTAGAAGCTGTCTCAGTACTGCGCGTTCATGTTTTGCTTTGGCTACCCACATGGTCAGGGTGTTTGGAACAGAACCGTGGGATTCCTTGCCTTCTGGATTATATTAACTAGCTCTCTGGATAAAATTGTATAATGTTCAAATTTATGTACCCTAACGGAATGATCTACTGATATGGATTACGTTAGGTGGCTCAATACCGTCTGACAGGTACGTTCTTTATGTAACGTTTTTTTTTTCCCCAGAAAATTAATGTTGTTTTGGTTTAGAAGACATGCGCTACACGTTACTTTGTACGGTTTCGTTGGTTTTCTAGATTTGTAAGATCGTTAAATGGGTACGAGGTGAAGAAAACTACCCATGTCTTGTATTAATTACACGTGTCTTGTAATTTTAATGTCAGGGGTCCATTTCATGTCCATACAAACCTTTTATTCCACGTCCGGGCAAACCTAATCACTCTTGGGGTGAGTTGTGGGTGTCTGAGCGGTATTGGTTTTAGAAGAGTCCTACTTTCTGTCCCGTTATATATATATATATTTTCTTTCTTGAGTTCTGCGAAACAGCGCCAACCAAGGGTCTACTGCTTTAAGAAAGTTTCTCCACGGAGTCATCTTATTTTTTTAAATACACATCATGTAATTTTCCGAATTCTGGGTATCACGGACCCCGCAATGTAAGATATGTACACTACATTGCCTTATTACGACATTTTTTTGCGTGGATCATCGACATATTTTAGTCAGCGTTAGGACAGCGCCTCCTGGGAGATGCTTGCTCCATGGCGACAGCCTAAACCTTCTGCACTTGCAGCGCAGGTGTATCATCCTTTGCAAGACTGGATTTATATCTGCCAGGTATTAAGTATTTCTTCACGATTTTTCTGTGTAGTTTTTACTAAATCGTACAGAACCACTGATATAGGACAAGTGTTGAAACAAACGCCATGGTTAACCCCGTGTTTCCCCGAGGAAAGGCATGTCTCTGTTTATCCGGATTCCGTCCCCTGGGCACGTGCGGGTCCCTTTGCTGAGGGTATATTCATTGCGCGTGAGCCTTTTTTTACATCCCAAAGTGGCTTTACTCATGCGTGACTTAAACATCGCGGTTACTGTCCAAAACATTTGGTACATATTGGCCCAACGTGTGATCTACATAGGTTATAATGAATGACTGCTTATTGCGAATGATCTTCTATTAAGTTCTGAACGCGGTTGATTTCTAAACTTGAGCTCTGTCGGAATATGCCTCCCTTACTTTTCGAGCTTCCCGCACTCCCGCTATGCCGAAACCCATCTCTTTCTGTTTTTAAAATGAAGACGTATCATGCCAGTGGCTTTGCTTATGAACACAAGAAAATTTTAAGTATTAAGGTAGGTGATGATGACAACGTTATTAAATAGTTAATGGTTTTTCACGTCTCGCGATTTGGTTCCGTCATTTGCCGTTATTCTGTTATCAACTGTGAATCAGCTTAATGGATCTGAACAGGGCTTGCTAACTGTAAGCCTCAGTGTCAGGGTGTGCACTTCAGGTCTTGCAGATCACTATATCTTTTGAGCTTTTCATATGATACTGTGTATGTGTGCTATCAAATAACAACCCATCAGTGGAGGAGTCCAGCTGCAAGTGCGTTACATTTACAACTACAAAAACATGTGGTGTTAGTGGCATACCTGCCTTTTATTGTTAAGGGGTTGAGTTATCTGCATGCCTTGGAGGTGGCTGAAGAGCCATACCTTTGGTTCCAGACGTAAATGGTGATGTTTCGGACACAGCTGTACTGGTGACAGACTGGTTTAGCTGGGAAGTGGATTGGTTAAGAGAAGCCTTACAACCTTCAACAGGTGAGATGATGGTCACAGGTAGGTAGATTTGCCAGCTCCTTTCTAACTGTAGGTCCTGTTCATGTACCCTTGGTATCTTCTGCCATCACACCAGGTAGTGACATATCAGATTTGACAGGTAGTTGCCACCATTATGTCCCACCTTGGCTACGGTGCCCCCTGCTGGATGTCCTCCCAATTTGCACACTCCTGAGGAAGTAGAGGTTTTGCTTAAATTACAGTCAGGTTGTCTGTTTTATAAATTGCTGTGTGTGTTCTGAAGACATGAAGAATCTCAGTTTCTTACACACACCACCAAAGAACCAAACCAGCAATTTTTTCGTTTCTTAGCATTAAGGAATTCCACCTATTGTTGAGACCCAAGACAGAGCCCCCTCTATGTTAGCATATGGTGTGCCATAAAGGTTCCTCAAACCCTCCCACTATAGACACACACACACACACACATACACACCGTTGAGCCACCCCCATTACCCCTGCCTTCATTAAAATCTTCTCGGAACAAGCCTTCCTTTCTCCTCTGAAGAGGTACCCACTGTCTGTCGCCAAGTGACTCTCAGGGCGGCCATTGACAGTCGGACACTTGGTTTACAAAAGGAGCCGTGGTGTCAAATAAACTCGGCCGAAGCCCCCGAGACAGAAGAATTCCTCCCTGCCCCCCCCCCCACACTCGCCCACCCCCACCACAGAGGGGGACAAAGGAGGACTTTGTGTCAGTGAACAGGCACTGACAAAACAGTGGGATATTTTTCTCTCATCTTCCTCTGGATTCTTCTTCGTCTTCG
>JABJVR010047369.1:825-27968 GCA_025773905.1 Chitala chitala | reverse complement strand
CCTATAAACTGCTGTAACAAGAGAATTTCCCCACTGTGGGATCAATAAAGTTCAATCTAATCTAATCTAATCTAATAAAAAGGCAAAGTGCTACAAACAGTTCTCGCGACCTGTAATCATTCTTCCCGAAACAAGGTGCTGAAATTACTGAGCTTGCATTATTATGTAGTTGTCTGGGTTAGTTAGCATTTCTCTGGCTCCAGATTGTTCTGTAAGTGAGTTAATAGCTGATACTCCAGAAATGAGTGCTGTTTGCTTTTTTTTATTGAAATTCTAGCTGACTGTGACTCCTCTTCTGTAGACTTTGTACTAAATGTCAGTCATGTAATTAATTTTTGTTTTTTCCCCATACCTTAAATTCTTATTGGTGAATGTATTTGTCCACAAGTGTTTGCATGTCCTGTCTTGCCTTGTCCACTCTCACACACACGTTTGTCCCTTCTGGTGGCAGAGAAGCTGCTGGTCATCACAGTGGCAACCGAGGAGACGGATGGATTCGTCAGGTTCATGCGAACTGCCAAGCAATTCAACTACACTGTGAAGGTAGTGCCTTTCCTAATGACTTCCTGCCCTGGACCAGTTCAGATGCATCATCTACAGCGTTTGTGTTTGGCTTTGTGTCCTGTTGCCATTTTTCACGTGACCCTTCATGCTTGCATTTGTCACCAGGTTCTGGGCCTGGGCGAGGACTGGAGGGGTGGTGATGTGGCTCGCACTGTCGGGGGGGGGCAGAAGGTGCGCTGGCTGAAGAAGGAGCTGCAGCAGTACAGCAGTAAACAGGACCAGGTCATTCTGTTTGTGGACAGGTCAGTGACAGGCCAGAGCGTGAGTGTCTGCAGTGGTGCTGGGTGTCTCTGTCCACCTTGAGAAGCCAACAGTATTGTACAGGGAGTCCTTTTCTGTTTTGTGTGTCTATGTGTGTGCGTGTGCATGAGTCTGAGCACACGCATCCTCATGTCCATATAAACACAGATGCTCATGGTTGACGGTTTCCTTCTTTTTTAAGTGTGCATTTGGGAATGGGTTTTCCCCCGCTATTTCTCCGTGTGTTCCACATCAGTTTGTGCATCTCCTTAGAGATATTTTTCCAGTTCAGTGTGTTATTCCTTGTCCATCCTTTTTTTTGTCCGCCTTTGCCTTGCAAACCTTTTCTTGTTACATTGTGTGATACGAGGCTGCCGGTTCTCCTCAGTGAACCCGCTGTGAAACACTAGAACTGAACTGCACTCCTTTCATAACACACTTACTTTTGAATTTTGTGAGAACACCGTCTGAGATCTTAGCCTATTAATTTACAGACGTTTTTTTTTTTTTTAATTTCTCTTTGCTGTTGGATAATTCCTCATAAATTTTTCATAGTTGCTTCTTTGTAAATCCAAATGCCGCTATCTGGTGTTGACTTTCAGCAAATGCACAAACAGAGGACAGCAGGCCCTTTTGATTTCTTGTCGTGCTAATATGCACATACTGTCTCCTGTGACACATTGGCACAGTTATTAGGGCCATATGTGTATGGGATTTATTCTCAATACTTAAAACATGAAATAGAGCCCCTTCCTAGCATGGAAGATGGTGTGGAACTGCATTCTGTATCCCACACTTGAGATGTCGGTCTTCAATTAACGTTTCTGTCTTCACTCTGTAAATGGTCATGCTTTAATGCAGAGGTCGTCAACCTATAATTGTTGTTTGCGCAGTAATTGCTGTAGGCAGGCTGGCTGCTGAGAATAGTTTGTGGGTATCGCTATAGCCTAATAAAAGCTGAGGAGATTGTGGTCGTGGAAACGCTCCATATGATTTGGCAAAGCCCAGTGAATGGACCGATTGTTGTGACCAAGGCTGTCATTTCATGCAAAAATTTCACATTTGAACACCACACCTTCCTCAATGGCTGGTCCAAAATAACAGGTCTCTGTTTAGAGACCCTTCCTGGAAAGTTGTGCGATACTCTAGCCATGTTTCCACTTATGGTTTATATTTATGATGTTTTTGTTAAATCCCAGTTGTTTCCAGGTACAAATTTGTTTAGTTTAATTTCTTGACACCACAGTTCCACTGCATTTAAGTCCTATCAAAGTTATTTTAATTTTGTTGTACAGAAGAACTGGTATGACTTGCTAAAATGCATTTAAAAAAACTTTTTTTTTTTAAGGGTGCACATAGCTCCCCGTTGTTTGTAGTACCAGTTCTCTTTAATTGTTGTGAAATAGGAGCTTTTTTTATTATGATCTGGTTTGTGACATTAGAAACTCGATTTTCCTTTATATCTAAAGACGCCCGAAACTGTGAATTGAGTAAAAAAGCTGGGATGGCAACATTACAGGAGACCTTTTGGCTTTGGTGCTTATGGATCAGTCTGAATGTGATGGACCATGGACCGTGGTGAGCCCTGGGCTCAGTGCTGCCCTCTGCTGTCTGTCCTACAGCTACGATGTCATCATGGCCAGCGGACCCGAGGAGCTGCTGTGGAAGTTCTTCCGGACAGGGCATCGTGTGGTCTTCTCATCTGAAAGCTTCTGCTGGCCAGACCAGAGGCTGGCATCGAAGTACCCCCCTGTCTACACGGGGAAGCGCTACCTCAACTCAGGGGGTGGGTCTTCTGGGTGCTTTGAACATGAGCGGGAGTAAGATGGTGAAACACAACACATCTAACAAGTCCACTTGATCTAACAGGCTTCATTGGCTATGCCCCCGAGCTCAGTGCCATCGTGCAGCAGTGGCAATATAAAGACAATGATGATGACCAGCTGTTTTACACCAGGATCTACCTGGACCAGAAACAGAGGGTAGGAGCTCCGTAGCGGGTTGTTGTTTACGCCAGTGCCTTTCTCTACGTTTTCCAGCAGACTTTGCAAGAATGTTACTGTGTAAAACACTGATGTATTTTTCAATAAGAAATATCATAACACAATTGTGGTGATAACGAAAAAATTAGATGTTGCTTCTTTGACCCTTTCACTGGGTTGATCTTCTGTAGAGAACAGCTGCCCATACAGTGTGCCTGTTGAGCTCCTTGGTGGCCTTCCACGGGCTCTTCCAGCAGAAAACAGTGCTGATGCACGACCTTCATTGTTCTCCACTGTGACATTCTCTTAACACCATTGTTTTTTGTTTTTTCTCCCTTAGAGAACATACAACATCACCCTGGACCATCGTTCTCGCATTTTCCAGAACCTCAATGGAGCCATTGGTGAGCTGTCAAGTCTTCGATCTTCTGGCTGCCTGTCTTGTCATTCCCTCGGTTTGGAGGAGATTTGTCTGCCTTGTTCCGTTTGGTGGCCATGCTCACTCTGAGGGTGCTGACTTTACCACCATGTGATTAAACTTCCTGCGTGTCCTGCTCCCTCTTCCTCCCTGCAGAGGAGGTGGTGCTGAAATTCGAGAAAGCTCGCGTACGTGCCAGAAACGTAGCCTACGATACGCTTCCTGTCATCATACATGGAAACGGGCCCACTAAGGTACAGAGAGCCCTGTTGGTCATGACTGGCATTGAGGTGTAGTTAGTGTGGTCCTGTATGCATCAGTATGAAATACTCCACTATTTTTGACTAGGGTGCTTCTCACTCGGAGATGTGTGTGTGTTTGTGTGTGTGTGTGTGAGAACAGAGTGCTGTTTTGTCATGACAGCAGTAGTTAGGGTACAGTGCTGTCATATAAACGCCTGTTGATGCTGACTGTAGCCTCTGTTTTAAAAGGACCCATCTGGTGCTCTAATTAATTGTACTCTGTTTATCGTTACTGTAATGCGTGAGGAGTGAGCACCGTGCAGTGTGTGTCATGTTTTCCAGTGTGATGAGTGCCGCCTTCCTCTTAAACAGCTGCAACTCAACTACCTGGGAAACTATGTGCCAACAGCCTGGACGTATGAATCGGGCTGTGGCATCTGTGATGACGACTTGCTGGACCTCAGTGATGTACCGGTGAGTTTGGGTCTTGGCCACCGTGTACCCACGTTTATAACCACGTTAATGTGTTATACACAGCTCAGTGTGCTCAGACCTGCACATAGTATATGCAGAGTTTCTTCATAATGCCGTTCTTTAAAAGTCTTTTTATCCTGTATTCATCCCTATGATGAAGTCATAAATATCAATTATCTTTCCTGAACTTGATTTGAATTGGTTTCGGGGCTGCCATAAATTTGAATTTGTAGTTTCAGCTGGCAGCATGGACGCCGTAGGTGTAATTTGCCATTGGCAGTGTGTCAGTGCCTCTTTGTCAAATGGTACTGCAGGATGAAGACATGCCCATAATCCAGGTGGCCGTGTTCATCGAGCGTCCCACGCCCTTCCTGGAGGAGTTCCTGGAGAGACTGACCACCATGAACTACCCGCTGATCCGACTGCGGCTTTTCATTCATAACAATGTCAGTATCTGCCCAAACAGACCCTGCTTCCACTGAAGCTTGACAGAGGTTTTAGCATAATGTAGTGCCGAGAGTTAAATTTTCAGATGTGAAACGCTGTCATCTTGGACACTAAGAGGTCCGAATGTGTGTGATCTGACCCATCTTCAAGGTGGAGTGGCCCTTAGGGCTTCATGTTGGTTTAAACTTACTTTGAAATCTCAGGTATTCTTAGCTATTTTGAAGCCAGTACGACAGAGTTTATAGGACTCTGGGTGTCTCATTTCAGAGCTCATTATAGATATAAATAGTACAGACAGTGTATGACACACCAGTATATAAAAAGAACGAACCCTGTCAACTATAGATTAGTTAGCCTTCTTTTAGTAGTAATATTATGAAACCTGTAATTTAATTGAGGAGTGCAGAGTTCTCGCTGTCAATCTCCCTTCTGAGAAAACTGAGGCATTTTAAAAAGCCAGATCTTGGATTTTCTTGTGCATGTGTGTTTAGTCATCCACAAGATATAGGACAGGGTTGCGGGGTTTACGCCGACAAGTGGTATTAACCGGTTTTAACCGCGGTTTAAACCGCCCTGACACAAACAAGTTTGTGCCACCAAAAGTGGCGTAATCTAGCAAAAACCCTTAAATATGCGAAGTCAGTGATTAAAACACATTTTTAAATATTAGAATGCCTTTACAAGCATGTTGAATTTCTTTCAAACCATAATGGAGCCATTAGGCATGGTTGTACTGTCAGTTTTAGGATGTGACCACTTTACATAGACAATTATTGTATGTTGCTTTGGTGCAAACATATTTCTCTAAAATCAGTATGACAAAAAGAGAAATGAAAAAAAAATTTTAAAAAGCATGAATGTGGACATAAGAATGTTAGATTGACCTTAAATTGAAAAAGAATTAATTATTAGGTGAAACACTAACAGAGTTATTTTATTCATTGTATATCAGATTCAATAACCAGAATATAATAAAGTTTTGTTAAATATACGTGTTTCTGTTATCTATATAATTATATTATACTTTGCATGAGGACTGTTTGATTTAACAACAAACATATAGTTTTGGACAAAGAAATCTTGGCTCAATCTAGGTTTTTGGTCCATTTCCACCAGTTAATGCCACTTTACGCTGGTTTGCGCCGGCGCAAACTGGCATAAACTATATTTTTGCTAGTTAACACCGCGTGTCCTGGCGTAAACAGGTTTGCGCCGGCATAAACCCAACCCTGATATAGGATATTCATTCAACTTCCCAGATAGAAGACTGACCTTTCCCTAGCACAAGTTATCCAATTGGCGTTTCAACTTTGGCTGTCAGACACAGTCTGTCATTTTAAGGTGGATGATCTCCAGTTAGACCAGCACTGTATGCAATTTAGTGCTGGGGCTAATGGGCTAACCTACATATGCAAACACCGTTATGTCCATTATCACCCTATTGCGTTGAACCCAATTACCAAGACCTTGCTTTCTGACTACAGTGTGTGTTCATGGAATTTCATTCCAATGTACAGGCTTACTATCTAATGGATTGTCCTCCCTATTGTTGTTGTATGACATCTGTCTTGTTTCTCTTTGGCCTTCAAGGTGGTTTACCATGAGCGGCACATCCAGATGTTCTGGGAGCACCACCATAACCTGTTCCAGAAGGTCCAGATCATCGGACCCGAGGAGAACCTGCAGCAGGATGAGGCACGGTCCATGGCCGTGTGAGTTACAACTGACTTTGTTCACATGATTCAAGAAAAGCCCTATAGACAGGCAGAATGTATAATGGAAACTTGTCAGAAGATGATGACCTGCTGACTTCCAGCCTTCCCAGCTATGTGTACCTTGCACAGCTGATAAAGTCAAAAAGTAATAAGGGAGGTAAGAAAGGCAGATCACCCAAATTATTTTGAGAATGTCAGTAGGAATCCTCTTAATCCTTACAAAGGTGATCATGCAGGCTACAAATTCATACACTACTCCACTGTGCTAATTGCTTCTCCTTTGTTGGCTGCAGTTATTTGTATACAGGACCTTTTGAAACGGTATGAGAACAAAGTTCTTCATTGCTGGCCTTGCATATGTGTCCCCCACAGAGAACTGTGCCGTGACGACCCCACCTGTGATTATTACTTCAGCGTCGACTCCGACGTTGCTCTTGTAAATCCCGATACCCTGAGGATCCTCATTGAGGAGAACAGGTAAGATGAGACCTGCCGATTGTCAGACTGAAAAGCTCCTCCGGACTCTTTCCTCGGACCATTTTTTTTGTTTCATTTTTCTCTGCTTACTCTTAATTTTTAGTTTGACCACATTCTTCTTTCTCTCTTTTGTTATTGATGTTTATCTCTACTGACTTGTAAATATTAAATTTTTTTTTTTTTTTTTTCCTTGACTGTCCCCTGTCAATTTAGACCAGTGATTGCCCCCATGCTGTCCCGTCATGGCAAACTGTGGTCCAATTTCTGGGGTGCTCTAAGTCCTGAGGGGTACTACTCGAGATCTGAGGACTACATTGAAATTGTTCAAGGCAAACGCATGTGAGTAAACAAGATGGCTCAGCTTAGCTTTATGATGAACTTCCTGTGTCCTCTTCCTGCCTCGTTGCTGAGAATAACTTGATCTCTCCTTTTTGTCTCACCTGCATCAGAGGTCTCTGGAACGTTCCCTACATCACACAGGTGTACCTGATCCAAGGGTCAACTCTGCGCACTCGCCTTGCCCAAATCAGCCTGTACCTGCAGGAAGGCATGGATGGTGACATGGTTTTTTGCAAGGCGGTCAGAGAGCAGGTGGGCATGTGGGTATGAGGGCCGAGGATGCTTTTGCTCGTGTCTGTTCTTTGCTGACTGATGTTTACATTTCATGTGTGCTCTCTGTCTCTCCCCCTCTCCTCAGGGAGTCTTCATGTTTGTGTCCAACAGGGATGAATTTGGACGGCTCATCTCCTCAAATAATTACAACACCAGCCAGCTTTACCCTGATATGTGGCAGATCTTTGACAACCCCGTTGTAAGATGTGCTGGATCACTTGTAGACTCAGCTGCTCTTTCTAGAGTCGTTATGTTAGCATTTCACTCTTAATTTTTGTTTTAGGATTGGCAAGAAAAATATGTCCATGAGAACTACTCCGGGATCTTTGAGGACGATGCCAGTATAGTTGAGCAGGTATAAAGAATGTCGAATGGGGGGAAAAGACAAGTTCTGCTGACCAAGTTACGGCTTTTTGCCATTTTTCCTTGTCTTGCCGTGTGCCATCCTTAACTCTTTCTCCAAAACCCAGCCCTGTCCAGACGTGTACTGGTTTCCAGCCTTCTCCGACAGGATGTGTGATGAGTTAGTGGAGACCATGGAGCACTTTGGGGAGTGGTCGGGAGGGAGACACAAGGTGCCAAGCTCTCGTTGGCCTTATTTGTAAGAGGTTAAAAAAGGTAAATGTTGAACATTTGGCATTCTGAAGTATTATGTGTGGTTCATGTGAGACAGGATGAGCGTCTGGCGGGCGGATATGAAAACGTCCCTACGGTGGACATACACATGAACCAGATCGGCTTTGAAAAGGAGTGGCTGAAATACCTCAAAGACTACCTTGTCCCTGTTGTTGAGAAGCTCTACCCAGGTTATTATTCCAAGGTGAGTTTGAAGATAATTTGCCTTCATCATGGTAACTACCTCAACTTAAAAGTGATATTTTATATCTGTGATATTTTTTGGGGGGGCTAGTTTTTTAAACCTTTCTGGTCCTGCCCCTAGGGCCGCGCCATAATGAACTTTGTGGTACGATATCGGCCTGGTGAGCAGCCTTACCTGAGACCCCACCATGACTCCTCTACCTATACTGTCAACATCGCCCTCAACCACAAGGGAAAGGACTTCCAGGTGCGTGTTTCCTGATTGGTTGTAGCTGTAAGTTCCTGAGCTGTTCCCTTGGTAACAGGTCTGATGACCATTTGCTTTTGGTTCTGTATGTGATATCACACAAGGTTAGACATGCACTCATTAACACACAAGCACACAAACTCATGCACAGTTGGGTAAGTTGGGCTGGCTAATGCACAGAAGGTGGCTTTTTTTTTTTTTTTTTCTTGTGAGTGTATAATGTTCATCTTTGTGCGCGTGTGTGTGTGTGTGCGTGTGCGTGTGCGCGCGCACCACATGTGCAGGGTGGCGGATGCCGCTTCTTGCGGTACAACTGCAAGGTGGAAACTCCACGTAAGGGCTGGTCCTTCATGCACCCCGGCCGCCTCACACACTATCACGAGGGGCTTCCCACCACAGACGGCACCCGCTACATCATGGTGTCTTTCGTCGATCCATAGTACTGGCTTGCAGGCCAGGCCTGACGATTGGACTTAAGGGAGGACTGGATGATGTGGACTCCATCTTCTGAATGATTTTTTATTTTATTTTTTTTTGGGACTCTTTTCTAAAAAGCCTTGAGTCACGTGATGAATGGTGATAGTTTCCTTTGTTGTACTCTTACTTAATTTCAAAACGAAGTCATGGTTTAAGTCGTACACTTAGGATGGCTCTCACCAGTTTGGTGCCCTAGCTAAGATTATAACTCGTGCCCCTTGTATTGCAGCCAATTCCATCACCAGTCACTGCAGTGGCACCCCTGTGGATGGGTGTTGCCCCCTAGCTTTTGCCTATATGGTCTGTGCCCAGGGCCGGCTCTGCACGAACCCAATGAGAAAAATGTCAGCTATAATATTTGTAAGTGGCGGAATGACATATCAGGTGTCATGTGATCATGCCAGAATACATGGTCTTCATGAAAGTGCCTTTATGCAACAAATGCTGGGAAAAACTCTATGAAGTGGAACTGAAACAATTGAAATTTGAAATATCTTGTTGACAATCTTCTGGCCTAAAGTATAGTTGGTCATAGAACACTGTTGTGTTGTCCAGAACATTAGTGGCTTTTTCACTGTTGGTCTTATGTAATTTCAGTGGTAAACCTGCAGCAGTATGAGTTATTCCAATCAGCGTAGGATGTGTTGATAATTAGCGTGAGATTTAAAATGATCAGCTACAGGGACTGGTTGGGTTGGGGAGGCCGAGAGAAATTAGTTAGCTTTGATTTGTTCACATATCAAATCTTCAGTTTTGATTGTCTACAATTCTCCCAACTCAAGAAAAAAAAAACGAACACACTTCCTATTTGCTTTTAAGGTGGGATTGTAAACACTTGCGTTCCGTGTCTTCCCTCGTGTGTGTGTGTGTGTGTGAGTTTAGTGTGTGACTAATTTATTGTTTGCCAGAGATTTTAATTTTGTTTTTTATATATATTTTGGGAGTTTTTTCCCCCTCTTATATAGGATTTTTGGTGTAAACTAAACAACCTGGTAATGTCCTAAATTGCCTTTTTTTTTTTTTTTAATCTGTATCTTTACTCATATATTTTTTGCAATTCCAAAAGTGATTAATATCACTGGATTGTATTATGTTTAACCTTTTATGTTTGGTAGTAATTTTAACGTCATTTTAATGACTTTTCCAAATTTATAGTAGTTTTAATAAATGTTACTTGATCACTATCAGGATTTCACACCTTGTCAATAAATTACTGGTTTATCCTTTTACTTTAACTTGTTACAGATACCCTAGAATTTCTCATGTATTTGTGTTACGTGACGTGTCAGTGCTGTGCTTTGTACAAAGTGCATTAAGTTATTCGTATGTTTAAAAAATAAAGATTTGAACCACGACCGCAGATCCAGACGATTAATGCAGCGGGGGCCGAGTTGTGTCTGTGCAGCTGAGATGGTGCTGATGGTTGCCGGTGGACAAAAGCGCTGCTGCAATGTACGTCCCCAAAGTACGTGACCAGCTAGTTGGCCCATGTTATGTTTCCCTGTGTAACGACATGAAAAACACGACATACCACTTCGCAGTCAGCTCTGGTACTTTGTGCTGTGAACAGAAGGATGTACAGAGCTAACCCAGGTCTCTGTCTTATAGCAGTGCAGTCCATATCTGTTCTGTATAGTCCATATATACCCTAATCAGCCATAACATCAGGTACAGTGAATAACTTTGATTTTCTTGTTACCATGGCACCTGGAAGTGGCTGGGATATACTAGGGAACGGTTTGTCCATGAGGTGGTGTGTTGGAAGCAGAAAAAAATGGGCAAGTGTGAGGATTTTAGCAACTCTGACAAGGGCCAAATCGATGGCAAGACGACTGGGTCAGAGCAACTTCAAAACGGCAGCCTTTGTGGGATGTTCCTGGTCTGCAGTGGTCAGTACCTACCAAAAGTGGCTCAAGGAGGGAAAACCGGTGAACCTGTGACAGGGTCCTGGGCAGCCAAGACTCATTGATGTACGTGAGGAGCAAAGGCTGGCCCATGTAGTCCGATCCAATAGAGAGCTATTGTAGCTCAAATTACTAAAACACTTCATGCTGGTTCTGATAGAAAGGTGTCAGAACACACAGTGCATCTCAGTGTGTAGTGTATGGGGCTGCGTAGCCACAGACCTGTCAGGGTGCCCATGCTGACGCGTGTCTACAAACCAAAGTGCCTAATGGGCATGTGAGCATCAGAACCGGACCACGTAGCAATGGAAGAAGGCGTCCTGGTCTGATGAATTACGGTTTCCTTTACATCATGTGGATGCCCGGGTGTGTGTGCGTCGCTTACCTGGGGAAGAGATGGCACCAGGATGCACTGTGGGAAGAAGGCAAGCCAGTGGAGGCAGTGTGATGCTTTGGGCAATATTCTGCTGACAAATCTTGGGTCCTGCCATTCATGTGGATGTTACTTTGACAATGTGCCACCTAACTAAACATTGCTGCTGACCAAGTACACCCCTTCATGGAAACGGTATTCCCTGATTGCAGTGGCTTTTTTCAGCAGGCTAATGCACCCTGCCACACTGCAAAAATACTTGAAGAATGGTTTGAGGAACAAGTTCTAGATGTTGACTTGGCCTCCAAATTCTCCAGATCTCAGTCCAGTCAAACATCTGTGGGATGTGCTGGAAAAACAAGTCCAACCCATGGGGGCCCCACCTAGTGGAGTCCATGCCTTGACAGGTCAGGGCTGTTCTGGCAACAAAAGGGGTTCCTAGTCAATGTTAGACAGGTCATAATGTTATGGCTGATCTGTGCGCCATACAAAATTACTGTCAATTTTGCAATGTTTCATGTTTTTGGTGGTTCAAGTCAGAGGATGGCTACCTTAAAGCAATCCAATGAATAGGCGAGATTCTCGGTTTCAGCTTCTGCCGAGGCAGAAGAGGACTAGCTAGATGCAGCAATAGGGATACAATATAAGAACCTTGTAAGAGCGAGGGCACTGCTGATTAGTTAGTTTTTTAACATTATTGTAATATAATGAGTGAATTTTAGTTTGTGAAAAAACATAACGGACACAAGCAGCCTCCGTCGATCCGTTACAATAGATAGGTCATTTACCTGTGAAATTGTTTTGTTTTCCTTCCACCACTGATCAAAACATTTCTGCGAAGTAAAGTCTTTAATAAACGAAATGCGTATAACAGCGGAATGATCCACCCTGAATATACTGCAGAAACTACTAATGACCGCAAAGCAGCTTCGCGCCACTAGGTGGCACTGTTAGCATAAGACGAACTGTCGCTTTAGGTAATTTCGATACGTTTACCGATTAAATTATAATGGCTATTGCTTTGTGGAATGTGTAACGTGTTATTGGGCTGTTGTACATGTTTTGTTCTCTGAGACTAGCTGGTCGCATACTTTTGGGACGTATATCGCAGCAACCCTTTTGTCCACCAGCAGTTATCTTTTTTTTATCATAGACAGTCACATCACACACCAACTGGCTGCAGCCAGGGTTCCTTTCCATAGGGCTGCCACTGTCTAATTACGGCTGTATTCAAAGCTGAACACTACGCAGCACTCGCCTAGTCAAAAACGAGCAGACAACATTGATTACTATGATGTCACATCCAGTGGACACATTGACGTCTGATGGGCAACCTTTGATGATGTGACAGTGCCTCTGTGCTGTTGACATTTTGGATTAACACACTGGATTGTGGCCCGGTGTTATATGCTAACACTGCGGTGATCCTACAGACTAATCCTGAGGGTTATGCTACTCTCACCCCTGTGGTAGGAGACAATTTCACTTTTCCAGAATTGCTAACTTTGTTTGTTGGAGGAAGGTAGGTAAGGTCCCCCCTCTCTTGTTTACAGCACTGATGCTGTATTCAAACACCCTTGACGTTAACCAGAATGTGCAAAGAACATGTTTTACACTGATAAGGTATACACATAATGGCAGCATTATTTTAAATTTTATAAAAAGTTTTATTCTGGCTGAAGTATCACATTTATCAAAATACTAAAAATTAAACTTGTATAGTTTCACTGTACCTACATTGTTTTTGCTTGTGTAACACCTCTGTCATGCAGATGGGTGTAAACACTCACAGTAGGGGAGCATTACTTGTTTACAGGTGAGATTTAGTTGTTCTATTTAAAAATAAGATTTGAAGGTTTTATTACATACTATCCGTTAAACATCTAACATGACAACCGTGGGCTGATGTAAACGCTAAACTAGTTTAACACGCGCTTCCCTTTTTTAAAATCTTCAGCTGCATAGACTTTCAAAATACTGTTGAAACATGGCACTTAATTTAGGTAAAGGTTCATATTAAGTAACAGTCCTTTAAAGCAAGACATAAACTTTAACTTCATTTTGGAAATATAAAGGGGGAAATAACCACAACTGTAACAGAACAGCAAAATATCTTAATTTTTTAATCCACTGCAACAATCTACACGATATAAAAATGAACACTTGCTTTACATAACATTTGAATAGGACAGTGTTGTCCAGTAAAAGTACTTTGATGTGCTTTGAAACCACATGGGCTGTTTTAATTGGCATCTCCATGACACCGGACACAGCAGATAAGCATGAATGTTGCTGCAGTAACTCCTTTACAGAAACCAAAGTTGATCCTGAGCAAACTGATGCTCCGTGGCCATGTGACAAACACACTGGTTGAAGGAGCTCAGCCCTGTGTGGTTAATGTTATTCTGAGCTACTGACCAGTCAAGGACCCATCAGGCTCATGACCAGAACGGGTTTTAATAATGCTTGTACAGAACGCAACAGGCCACATTAAGTTGAGCTATATCAGAATTTTAACAGGGGATGTAACAACACTGGCCATCTGAACAAAATGCAGTGATGCTGATAAAATGTACAGGCATGAGGAAACAGACTCAAAATTCAAAAAGGGACCTGGTCTTAAGATCTGCTCTTCCCTGTAGCCCCTGGGTAAGACACATTTCGTTAGTAGCTGGTTTAGCAGAAGGAGGCTTGTCCTGTTGCCTCACTTTCTATTTATACCTGGAAGTTGCCCAGAATTTCAATTTTCCAGTTGACTGGCAGAATTTTGTCCAAAGGGTTAATCCATACAAAAATTCCACACTATTAATTATTCAATCTGCTTTGGGAAGTACCATGCTCAGAGGTACTGTGTGAATACAGGTATCTGCTGTGTCTTGAACCTGAAACAGCTCGGTGAAGTCCAATTACCCTGCGTGAACCCTTGTGTTTAGCTGAATAAAACATGACTGAACAGGTCTGACTGGCAAGGCCACACCTGAGATGTAATAGACACTATGCACAGGTGCAGCCAATCTTGTACAGAGAACACTTAGTATACACTTCTCCCTACAGTAAACACTTCTGGTATTAGTTACAGACACCTCAAAACTAAATATCAAAGAAATTTTAGAAAAACTTTAACCTTTCAAAGAAGAAAAAAAAGAAAAAAGAAAATTAAGTTACTAAAACTACAAGTTGAGGGTAAGAAACAAATCTCACTTTAGGAGATTTATGCCTTTGAAGTCCTACACTTTCATAATGACTTTGATATCAAACACTGTGGTCTCTACATGTTTGCCAAGAAGGATTCCACCTTTTATAGACAATTCCTTGCCAACCAAAACCGGTATAAACACAGGTCAGGCTACAATTATTTGCCCACCACACAATATGCACAAAAACATACCATTTTTTATTAACTTACTTTCAACAATGACCAACAAGCCTTCCTCATAAACAAACAGGCTTATCTATTCCTATTACACCAGGTTCGATCAGCATCAGTTGTAATGTAATCCTGCATTCTTCTGTACAAAAAACATTCTCCCTTTATTTAAAAATACAGTGGACGGCATCTTTCACCTGCTCTTCTGAAATTCACTACCTAGAGTGATGATTTCAAACAACAGAACTTCAGAGTCCGACAACTGCAGGAGGAAGGGAGAGGAAAGGACACTTCATGCAAGACGGGTGTTAGATGAACGTGAGGTGCTTGTCTTCTGGGATGCCATAATTTGCCTTGTTTTCTTCAAACAGCTGAGTAAGTCCCTCGAGGTAGACCTTATGCAGAGCATCGATGTCCTCTTTGCTTGGGAACGGGTTCTGGACCACGGGGATGGACCGGCCGACTAAAAGTAGCAGATAATGAGGTTGGTCGTGGCGGTAGGTCGAGGCGAAGTGGGAGCAGAACAGAGGTTGTTTATAGTGAGAAAGCTGTCAATCAGAAGTCTGCTGAGATCAACTTCCATCAAAACAGAAATGGCCACACTGACCACATGATTCAGAAAGATTTAAAACCAGCACGTGTGTTTGCTCTTACCAACAGTGTAAATGGGCTTCCTGTAGGGTAGAAGGCCAAAGCTGTACTGGAACACACCTCGGGCGTGAAACAGCGGGAAGGCCACGCCCAGGATCTTCTGCAGCCTGTCCTGTATTCGGCGCAGAGGTGAACCTCTGGGGTTCTCTATCTGGTCAAACAACTCGTTCTCCCCGAATGAGAACACAGGCACCAAATGGGCACTGAATGGACACACACAAAAGAGGGGACATGTTTGCTTTCACTTGCGAGTGGTACAAACAGGCACAGCCGTGCACATCTCCGCTGTGTCATACCCGTGCTTGAGTGCCAGTTTGATGAAGCCTTTCCTGTTTTGCACCTGCAGGGTCAGGGCCCCTGGACGTGCGTCCAGTGACTCCGGGGCACCCCCAATGGCCAACACCACCACATGACCCCCCTCAGGGCGGCTGAGGATGTAGCTTGCACTGCTCTTCTCACTCGATACCAAACCTGTAGGTCAAGGAACATTTCGCTCAAACTTTGGGTAACTTTTTTTTTTTGGGGGGGGGGGGTCAGCCATTTTCTCAATTCTCAAAAGTCACTCAATTTTACCTCACCGTCACACAAGCAGAAAGAAGCTCAGCTAGAATTTTGGCACTTAAATAATTCTGTCAGAGGTGTGACAATTTATAGCCTCTACTAGGAAGCATATGGTAAGATGCCAGTACATTTCAGACAGGCGCATGCACACCCCCCAATACCAATTCGACCAGAACAGTGTGTCCCTGGAAGCTTCAATTCCTAGAACAAATGCATATGAACAGAGGCCGTGCAGACTAATTTAAAAAAATTAATAAAGAAATAAATACATAGATAAAATAAACCACAGAAGGAAGGCATGATTTTCCAAACGCCTGACTTGTCTGCAGCAGGACACCAACAAACTGCAAAAGCAGACAGGAGAAATCACAGCAAGGCTCTGTTAGAGTTGGCATCACACCCAACCTGCCACATTAAAGCTCGCTATCAACATTATCCAGCCATGCCCAGCACCTACTTCAAAGTAAGATGTGGTGGTCGCAGAGGAAGGCATTGGTAGATAGAGCTCTATGGTAACCACAGGACCAGCCACTTCCCCCGCCAGTATCCATCACAACCCGCTCACCCAGACGCTTGTGCAAAGGCCAGTGCTCTCGTACATTTCAACACCAAGCTTTCACAACGTGCGTTTGCGCAAGGCAAACCAAGGGACGCAAACTCTTGGCTGGACAAACACTACTTGGGCACGCGCGCACATGCACACGCACTAAACCGCCGTCCAAGTAGGTACAAGGCCAGCCAGCAGCGACGCCTCTCAGCACAGCGGGCCTGACGTTATGACGCGTTTAACAGCGAGTCGTGTGCATATGTCATTCTTAACATTTACTACAATATCAAGCACTGCTCTGGACGTTAAACAGACTGACGTGAAGGATTCTGTTTTTGTGCTTTGCGCGGCTTACTGCCTCAACATAGCCACGAGTTTCAAGTGGGACGTTTATCAGGTAGTGAGTGTTATTTCCACTGTGCAAACAGACACAGCGCAGTATGTGAACAGGCTTCTCTGTTAGTCAATGGAGGCCTGCCAGCCACTTGTACACATTATTTTTCATTATGATAATGGCTACCAGTTATGGCTTTCTGATAGCTTTATAATAGGATTGTCCTCCATTTAATGCATGCTCTCTGAATTCCAATTAGGAGACCTATTAAAACATCCCTCGCATATAAATGTGTTGCATTCTGGTACACAGGTTGATTTGACTTTAGCTTTCAGTGTATGTAAAGGTACAACTATTTATGGCTCTGGGGGGGGGGGGGGGGCTGTGCACTAATATTTTAGGAATGTATTCTGAATTGAAGAACACATATTAGAGCTGCTTGATGTTAATTATGTCTATTGGAACTCGAGGTCTCCTGTCACCAAAGGTCTGAAACAGCTCCCGTCATCGCTACGACGGGACACGCAGTAGCAGGAAAGCAAAGCAGCGACCCACCCCCAAACATGATATACTCCCTGAAGAACGGCACACGGAACCAGAACGGCAGCATGAGCAGGTACGGTGTCAGGCCCGGGAAGAGCGTCGCGAATCCAGACGCCTCCGTGCAGAAGTTTCCAAACCCGCCAGCAACCAAAACGCCATGGGGGTGGAAACCAAACAGGTAGTTGTGCTTGGGGTCGAGATCCTCAGTCTTGATTAGCTGTTGATTTACAACAAACACAGAAATTATGTACACAATTGAATGGTTTGACTTCCTTTATTAAGAATGACAGGTTCCCTTATATGTTTATTCTACAACATCAGCCTTAATGGTTAATGTACATGAGGGCCAGTGTTTACACAGAGCCACATGCAAAGCCCCTGAAGAACAGTGAGACATGAGTGCTGAGGAAGTCAGGCCTGCACAGATAGGACCCACCGAAATGGGGAAATAATCCCTGAAGTACTTCCACACAATCCATCTGCGGACCCATTGGAATCGGCGCCCCCCACTGATGGGCGTGTCCCGATCCAGGTACAGCCAGCCAGCGTAGAGTATAGCAAGGAGCCACCAGTCACTGAGGCAGAGGAGGAGGAAGGCTGCCAGGCAGCACTGAGCTGAGACCATGGAGAAGTCAGAACAGCAGGTGAGCGTAAAAACAAGGATAAACTACGTTTTTCTAAAAATACCAGTGGTTCTTCCTCTGTACATTTTAACACCTGTATTCTTTGGATAAGTTCACTGGCCAGTGAACTGAACTAAACTAAACGGAAACAATAGGAGACAAACTGAGGGAAAAAGTTCATTTATAAGCCAAGCTTTACAAAATCTTACTACACTGGTGATCTTTCCCCCCTATCTGTTGCAATAAAATCTTACATCATTACAAAATAAACGCGAAAACCTCAAGACTAATCATCAAAAGACGGCTGGCGTGCCTTAATGATAGCGCCCACGTGTCTGCCAAGCGCTGCAGTTTTGTTACCTTTAACTGTAAATTTAACAGCAGTCCAAAAGTCCCATGACGCCCTGGCCTGGGACCAGAGATCATTGTCCTAAACTGACCGTGAGATACCAGAACAGAGGACAAAGAGGACAGTCAGCACCCAAAAGCACGCAAAATCCTAACCTGAAGACACTGCGTTTCTCTAACGCCTAGATGCCCCTGTCCCATAACCTTGACATGCAAAATCTGTGGCTTTATAAGCCTAAATGATAATTACATTACACGCTACAGATAGATTGGCCAGACTGGTCAGTAGATGGTGTTCTCTGGTACCACTGTCACCAATTATAGTTACCATCGTAATTGAGTTAATAATGAAGATAGTATAATAAAAACGCCGCAGTTAAGTCACTGAACATCGGCACCCTTTAAGGACTGCATTAGTATCTTGAAACAGCATCAGCATGGGCTATTGGTAAATATGCGTGCAGCAGCAAACACCACCTGTGCAGTGAGGTGCGTGGCGTGCGCCGGGCACGCGCACAGACGGGCACGCGAGCTGAGTACTGACCCAAAGCCAGGAAGGAGAAGACCCACTGAACCACCGCGGCCGTCTGCAGACGCCGCCGCAACGGGATATTCAGGGGAGCGAACTCGATCTTCATTGCTGCTTCGCGCCCCTCTTCAAAACCCGGTGTTCGCCACTGAAAACCGCACAAACGCTCCTTCACAGCTGTTGCTCCGAAGACCTCATGCGTTACAACAGACGAGAAAAGAGTCCTTATCAAACTATAATGCACCTCTAGCGCCCGACGTACAATAGGTGCGTATTACAGAAGTGTTTAAAGCTACTTTCATTTCCAAAACCCCAGAATAACTTCCAAGTTTAAACAAGTTTTCCGACATACGAACACGCCCCAGCCTACGTCATGGACCCACCTCCACAGTTACGAAACTTTTAACCAATCAGTTGTGAAATTTTTTTGGGTTCGTCCTGACAAACTAAAGATCACTACGAAACCTTTTCCGCATACACGCTGTGATGTAAATTGTTTTTTTTCTTCATATTTTGTTTTAATTTAACATTATTGGTACAATAATGTAAACTGCTATACAGTAAGGTTTTTTGTAACGTTTCTTTGCCAGGTTTTCTCAGATATTTTTTATTGTATTGAAATTGTTCGCATATAAATCAATCAAAACATTCACGGATTACACGGGAAATTACGAAACTATCTTGATCTTATTAGAAAAATAAAACTACACCGCGTACGAAAGGCAAAGACACTCCCTGTGACCTTAAGTTCCATATTTAACTGGCACGTGGTCATTCCATCCACCCCTTCACTTAAAATCAAAATGTAGTTCTGGGGGTGACAGCAAATCCATATATGCATGCAGTTTGTCAAACGTTTTACGTAATCTAGAAATTGCCCAACATTATTAGCAAAGGTTAAAAATGTTACATTTGTGTTTATAAGAAACATTGGGTCTCTGGTAGTGTTAAACGCGTCTTTTAAATTGAACGATTTTGCAATCCGAATAAAAAATATCTACGAAATTTATACAGCTATGTCTGAATGTGACGCCCGCACTGAAAATTAAAATATGTTTTTCATTAAAGTTCTGGTAGTACTGTTGGTATAACGTAATTAAATTATAAATCATATGGTTTAGAGAGAACAAAGGCATTGCCCAATAACAATTTCACGAAATAATCTTGCATTTTGACTTGATAAAAATTTAAGTATTTAACTTCCTTTAGCTATTACGAATTTTAGTTACTTTAACATCATTTCATATGTGCATAACATCATTTCATATATGCATATGTGTGCACTTTATGAAATTAAATGTTTCAAACGATGTTCCCTGGCCCACTTTACAGTGTGCATGAAGCATCTCAGCAGCAGTGTTTTTACCCGTAGAACCGTTTCACGGTTCCCGGAGTAATGTGTTTGGGTCCATCAGGTTTATATTCCCCCCTTGTTGCTAAATGGTACGATTATGGTTCCATAATTCAGAAGTAACTAGTCACAACAAAACAAAACTATGTATCTGATCAAATCTCTTTCGTGTGAATGGGGGGCAGGTGCATGTGCATCGCTTACCTGGGGAAGAGATGGCATCAGGATGCACTTTGGGAAGAAGGCACGCTGGTGGAGGCAGTGTGATATTTTCGGGGCAGTGTGATGCTTTCTATTGGAAAACCTTGGGTCCTGCCATTCATGTGGGTGTTATTTTGACATGTACCACCTACCAAAAATGTACCACGTACCAAAATGGTTCAAGAATGGTTCAAAGAACACCACAATAGGTTTGAGGTGTTGACTTGGCCTCCAAATTCTCCAGATCTTAATCCGGCCGAGCATCTGTAGGATGTTCTGAAAAAACAATCCATGATCCATGAAGGCCTCACCACACAACTTTCAGGCCTTAAAGGATCTGCTACTGATGGCTTGATGCCAGATAGCATAGCACACCTTCAGAGGTCTAGAGGAGAACATGCCTCAACAGGTCAGGGCTGTTTAAGCAGCAAAAGGGGGGCCTACTCAATAATGTTATGGCTGATCGTTGTGTGTGTGTGTGTGTGTGTGTGTGTGTGTGTGTGTGTGTAGTGCATCTCTTCTTTCCCTGCTGCCACCACAACCCTGAACTGGATAAGTGGTAAAGTGAATGGATATATGGGTGTATATGAACACAGACACACACACAAACACAAGATGTCATTTATTATATTATTTCATTTTATTATTGTACTGAACTTATTTATTTTACCTGAATTTGATATCAACAATTTTTATATTGTCTGAATAATTTAATACATGCAAATACTTAAATACATTTAAATGTTTGTTTCAAAGGTTTTTTGACTACTCTAGTCAAAGGGTAAGTGTGCTCATCAATTTAAAATGGCAGAAATCTTTTTCCGGTCTGCCGATAGGTGGCGCCATAGCTCCTACGTAATTTACCTTTTGACCCCATTCGTGGTTGTTGTGGGTCGGGATTTCAACGCGTGTGATACATTTGAGCTGTACTTTTCACATTAATCCGACCAGCTTTATTCGAAGCGCTTTTAAACCTCTGCAATGAGAAACGATAACGGGGAAGAAGCCAGCCTGTCCGAAGGAAAAGAGGAATTATATGAAATCCCGACTACATTCGCTTCCTGAGCTATTTTTTTCGTCCCTTTTCGGACGTCCAGTGTAGCTGTAAAATGTAGATGTAGGGTGTTTTTTCCGATGCAGATTTAATAATCCGCGCTATACTTAATGTTTGTAAAGAATGAAGGAATCGAATTTACGAATTTTAAACGTGTATATTGTGTTTAAATCCCGATGCTCTACGTAGAGAATTTATTTATGGCCCATTTGCACGTGTATGTAGCCTAAATACTTCATTAAATACTCTCCCAGTGGTTTTGTATACGTTTTAGATTTTTCAGTGACCGTCACTGTGACCCTTTACGTGCGCTATTAATAGAGGAGTCTGTCTGTTCCGTTGCATTTATTTCAGCATCCAGTTCCATCTTCTACCCTTCGTTTTCTTTCCTCTCTCTCTCTCTCTCACGCACAAACATTGTGTGCCTCCAGGTTCTGATGTTATTTATATTCAGCTGCTGCCCACTGAGGTACAGTTTGTGATAAATGAGTCTCTGCCTCCCCTCCTCCCCCTGCCCTCGCCTCATTGAATTCTATCTGCGTACCAGGTTAGTGTAAAGGCGAAGGAGGGGGGCGAGGAGAGAGCGAGTGGGATTTCTTAAGATTTTGCCTTTTATGCGTGTTTATGGTTATTTATTTATTTCACACACTGCGGATGTCTTATTGTATGCTCTGTGTGTATGCTCTCAGGATGTGAACGTACACGCCCACGCATTCGTGAGTGTACGTTGGCTTCACTGAGTAGGATGAGTTGCCGTACACCCAGCTGCAGTCGTTTCCCGTATGCGAACAAACACAGCAGTCAGCAGACCCCCGCAAGAGTAACTGCTGCCTTACGGCCAATCACACGGCAGCCGAGTCAGAGCCCGTAGTGTGGCATCCTTAGCGGAGCCTGAGTACACGTGTGTCCTCCAGCGGAAACAGTAACAAACACGTCAACTTTATGGGCATGAAGGGGAGTGTAAATTCGAGCGTCGAAACTAACAAGAGTAAAAAGATCTCACTTTTTGGGATGAAAATGAGAAAATCGTACTTGTCACACAGACACTCCTCTTCCTGTCGTCTGACGCTGTGGTTTTCTTTTTGTCACTTATTTTTTTACTCGCCCGTCTTTAGTGAATTTCAATGTGTCTCTGATGTTGTTCAAGATTTATTATAATCCAACCACCTCCCAAATTTTCTTGATTGTATGAATGTAATAGGATGGTAAAGGCAAAACATGAACTCTGCCCTGCCAAGATGAATTAACGCATTTTCTGTATTTCCATTGTCTGTGTTGCTGCTACGCATGTGTACTTACCTGTGCTAGTATTTTATTTCGTTCCCCCTGAATTACCCTGTGCTTCCTTCTTCACACCTCCCTCGGTATCAGACAGAGGATGGAACAGACAGTATAAAGGTGAATCTATTTATAGTGTGTGCGCAAGACGGAGGAGGAGAGGTAGGGGAAGAAGGGAGCGAGCGAGCGAGGGAGGGAGACCGGGAAGGCGGTTGATGGAGAGGAGTCTGAGATGAAGCTCGCAAATGGAGATAACGGAAGAGTGAGTAAATGACGGAGACGTTACTTTACCGTTACTTACAGGGACGGGGTGTTCACGTGTGCCTGGAATTCTGTCTGAAATCACTTTATTCTCAGAAATGTGAAAGAAACTGTTATACACTCGTTTTTCTTTCATTCTCATGAAGAACGGATGTAATACTGACCGTACTTGTATTGTTTTTTGTATGATTTAGTTAGGATGTCTGTTCATTGTTAGAATCTGCCTCAGGTTTCTGTAACCACGCTACGCGATTTTCTATTAAGCTTTATGCAGACAGGCATGCAAATGAAGTGGATAACTAAAGTAGTTTACTGTATGAAAATGTGTTTATTTTTTATTTCTTGGATATTAAAATAGCTTTCCCGAGGTCAATTTTGCGATAATTATTAAATGTTTGTTCAACCGTTAGTAATGCACGTACAGTTTTTCCATATAGGTGCATTTGTCAGAGAGAGCGTGTAGGTGTGTGTGTGACTCCTGACTCTGTGCAGCTCTGTCCGCTGACATGCTGCTTACGTCTGTGCCGAGTGCGGTAGCAAAATTGTAAATACTCGTGAGGGGGCTGAAAAGAGAAAGAGAGAGAGAGAGAGGGGGAGGGAGGGGGGAGGACAGAGTAGGAAATATAAATAAAAAGGAAACAGTATCTTATAAATACATTTTAAACGATGTCTTAGTGGAGAGGCGATGGCGACAATTGTTAAAACGGTGTCACAGAACGTTTGTGAAATTGGGATTTATAGAACGTGCTGCGCACGAGAATGGAATCTTCATCTTTTTCATCGCTTCTGCTGTTTGATCCTCAAATCGCTTTTGAGAAACTCAATCATTTAACATAATTTAAAATAACACTAGAAGTGCAGAACTTTATACTGATGTGGCTGGTTTATTATAGACCTGTTTGTATGCCTTTAATCGCTTTTTTATATCTCTGCGTGGGAAATTGTAGGTCAGGAGTATATCAGCGCAGTTTATGAATGAGCTACAGAGAATTTTAACAGCGCGATGAATTGCACCACGGACTCAACTTCAGCGTCTGCAATTGAAAGCAACATTTTCCACAAACAGAATAACAACTGTGCTTCTGCAGCATCACGCTAATTAAAACTCCGTTTCGTTTGTTGTAACGATAATTAATTACATGTCGAACAACATTTAATTTTAGCTCTTCCCCACGAAATGTAATAAATTGTTCATTTTCTTAGCAGGAAACCTTTTTTTTTTACTTTCTCGCATTAAGCAATAAATCATCGTTACTGATCTAGTCATTAAACTATCTGAGCACTACGAGAAATGGTGAACTGGTGAAATTCGAGGTAAAATAATGATCAAAACTGTTGACGGTGTGAACGCTACACGGGTATTTCCCCACGTTTACATGTGAATCCGTCATATAACGAAATAGGTAAGTGACTCATTACTGTTGACAGGATTATATATGCTTTATGTTATTGATGTATTTCGGTGCAGCTGAAAGTTTGTATGTGACCCTTTCAGCTAATTGCAGTTAAAGGTCGGTCGTAGTTACGGAATGCGATCTCAGCACCTGCTTTCAGTGCGATGATGGTTGATCGACAGAATCGCAGTTTCCACCGGCATTAAGTGTTTTATTGATTTATCGACGATACAATGACCCAGAATGTCTCGATGAAAAGAGCGTGGTAAATATTTTACTCCGTTGATTTATCCGGTGTTTACATTGCATTTAGAATTATTTACTTTTCATTGAATCCAGCAAGCACGTCAAGGTGGGATGCGGGGGGCGATACGTGTATGAGTTTGGTTGCAAGTCCATAGCGGCGTTTCTATGCCCATCTGAATGAGTGCTAGTCGTAAGAACGCTGAAAGTAATCTGTTTTATTGTCTCTGTTATAACAATGGCTAGGCCTGTCACGTGATCACTTTAGAGTTCTTTTCTGTTGGTCTGAGCACCGAAGCTCTGTGGATGCTGTAAGTCTGTGGTCGTTGGAGTGCGGTGATCTGCACTTTCTCATTCAGGTCTGTTTCCACAGTGAAACAGACCCCTGAGTGTATCCACCGGTCTGTCCTTCCGCTCTCTGTGCCAAGACTATCTTCGTGGTGCACACTGGTTCCTCTTTAGCAAGGCAGTCCCCACCTCAATCCATTAGTATGATATTTATATCCGATTGGAGGTTTACTTTGTGTTATTTATTTATTTATTTATTTATTTTGGGGGGGGGGGGGCAATGACTAGTGTGCTTGAACTGAAGAGAACGATGACAGGACAATTGAAGACTGAAGCGCATATTAATAGTTATTGGAATAACAATGTGATCAACTTCCTGATTAGCAGTGTTGCGAATGCACTGAGGATATTTATGTACAGTATATATTTCGCTACAATTAAAGTGAGAGGTTGTGTGAGTTGCACACTGTAGGGTCTCCTGTTGTTGTTGTTGTATTTGAAGATGTGAAACGTGACTGTTGAGCAGTTTCAGTCATTCCGCTTGTGTGAACAGTCAGACCAATGCTTACTGTGGTTTTGTCTGTGGACTGTGTGACGACAGCAGTAGATTTCCATTTGGGTGAATAATGTATTTGCCAAAAGAACTGAATTTGCATGCTGTCTAGAACCTGCTATCAAGAAAACCCCAGCACTATACCAATTTCCTGATTTTGGGCTCTAGCCTGTTGCTAATGGACACAAATGCATGGTTATTTAGATTTTGTTGTAGTTTTGACTTAAGACATTTTATTGTTATAATAAAATGCAGGTTGCAAGTTACTTTACATAATACATTTTTATGATGCAGGAAGCATTTTTTATCTATTGTGAACTACTGTATTTTTGAAGGACGTCTTTTGAATAAAACAGGGCAGTTTGCATAGTGAATATTTGTCTGAATGAAAATGTACTGGGAGAGGAAACAGTTTAGAAGGAAACTGTCAAACACGGGGAAGCTGCCTGTTTGGTTTTCCTTAGTCTGTCATATTGTCCAGTATATTACATTTCTATTTAGACAAATATATTAAGACAAAACTGTCTGCCTGAAGACAGACACAGGACATGGGCAACCGACCTGAAAACTTTAAATTGCCTCCAATGGAAAGAGAAAAGACCCTTTGGGACTGAACTGCCAGACAGACAGATGGGTGGAGGAAAGTCCATGGAATTAGACTGTGGGTGGATGTCTAAAAAGAAGACCCAATGGAATCGAGCTGCTAGCCTGACAGACAGTGGAAAGACCCAATGGGAAAGGAGTCACAGACAGACAGACAGAGGAAATGGATAATGGGATTGGACTGTCGGACATATACACAGACGTGCGGCTGTACTCTGTGAAAATTTAGAGTTTCATCTGTGACAGAACTGTACTGGCAACCGTTTTGAATTACATAACATATTATTCAATAGCCTGTCTGACTCAAGTGAAGGAAGAGACAGACTTGCTGGACTGTAGTCAAGACTGGAGGTTCTAAAACAGGTTGAAATGTGTTAACGCCAAATGAATTTGCAAGAATGATGATCATTACAAATGAAAGTCAAGTTTGGCTTTAGATTTGATATCCCAGTCCATCTCATTGGCTGACCTACTGTAAACTTACCATTCTTCTAATGTTGCTGTAATGTTGCAATGATGTGTGCAGTGCAACTTGGCAGGTTCCCTGTAGTGCTGATTTGTATGTGAAAATCAATGTGGAGAGTTGTGGCTCTGAGTAGCAGTAGGCAGTGACTGGTGATGCTGAATGGTGTGTCTTTTAGGACATCTTTACAGGTCGCTGCTTTACAGTCCATCCAAAATCTGGATTAGTTTTTGCTTCATGAATTGTCTCCAACCCAGGCTTTGTTGGAAATCATTGTGTCTGTCTGTGTTAGCACTGTGGTCTTCGCCGTTGGCGGTGCGTAATCGCTGGTCCTGCTGAATCCAACGGGCTCCTCTCTCACACGCACCGCTCCTGCTAGTGGCTCTCTCTGCCTTACCACATGACACCATTAGCATAACGTGACACGGAGTAGAAGACAATTTCAGGCAGTATGGGAAACGGGCAGGGAGGAACAGCGAAGCAAACGGAGGTGAACAGAAGGGCTTTAGAGTGAGGAGAATGGGACAGTAGCTGAAAAGAGAATCTGCATTAATGTGTCAAAAATACAGATTAATCGATCATAAACCATACACTTGGAGGGCAATGCTGCCCTGAGTGAGCTCCTCAGGACCTGCATTTCGACCCACATTTTGTCCCATAATGCCGAGCAGCACGAAAACCACTTCCACCATGGCCCTGTACTGGGAGCTGCTTCATTTACTTCTCCATCATGTTTACCATGCTGTTTTGCAACTTCACTGCGCTTTGACGCACCGCACTAACACACAGGAGCTTCACTGCGCTTTGACGCACCGCACTAACACGCAGGAGCTTCACTGCGCTTTGACGCACCGCACTAACACGCAGGAGCTTCACTGCGGGATGACGCACCGCACTAACACACAGGAGCTTCACTGCGCTTTGACGCACCGCACTAACACGCAGGAGCTTCACTGCGCT
>JABJVR010047368.1:11061-27975 GCA_025773905.1 Chitala chitala | reverse complement strand
GATCTTAAAGCACAAGAGTCCCACTTTTAATTTTCTTCTAACTGTTTCCTTCTCTCGCTTAAGACAACTAAGTGCAGCCAGGTGAAAATGATCAGGAAGAACAAGAGTAGCAAGGATGTACTGCTAATAAAAATTTAATTACGATAATGGTCAAATTAAAATGAATGAATTGGTTGGAAGGAAAACCTGCACCCACTGCAGCGCTCCAGGACTGTAGTTTGACACCTGTACATTATTGTAAATTGTTGTTTAACTAACACATGTATGCATATACACTGTATATGGTATATTATGTGGTCACTTGACCATGAATATCATATGAGCTTGTTACACATCCCCTTCCAATAACATTAATATGGATTTGGCCCACCCTTTTTGGCTATCACAGTACCCAGTCTTCTGGGAAGGCTTTCCACATGATTTTGGATTGTGTCTATGGGAATTCTTGACCATTCAGCTGAAGGAGTGTTTCTGAAGTTGGGTGGATGAGAACACTGTCGGCGTTCCACTTCATGTAGGGTTGAGGTCATTTGTATGGTACCAATTTAACAGTACCTTTGACTGCAACTAAGGGCTCTAGCCTGAACCCTGATAAACAGCCCCAGGTCATTACCCCTTCTTCACCAAATGTCACAGTAGGAATTATAATTGTGGAAGGTAGCGTTCTGATGGTGTCTGCCAAATCCACGTACATCCATCAGAGAGTGAATGTGATTTACACCACTCCAGAATGACTAACATCGCCATTGACATGGTCAGTATAGACTGCTCAGCTATGTATTTGATTTTATTGGAATTTGATTTTATGTTCTCTACAGAAAATGAGCAGTGGGCAGCCTTTTTTTGGCGCCTGGGGAGCTAGTGTTTGAGGGTCTTACTGAAGGACACACCTGGTACCTGGGGTGGGATTTCAACCAGGAAACGTCCGCATCCCACCCTGATGTTCCATCCACAGGCCACTATGCACCTGTTAATAATGGGTGTGGTTAAAACATCTGAAGTTGATGATTTAAATGAGCATCAACATATGGTTTTTTTTTTTTTTTTTTTTGTCTGACAAACGTCATGACTATAAAAAAAATCCTAAAGTTGATTGACCTTCAGGAACAGAGTAAAGAGTTGAATATTCCTCAGTGCCTGAATGTTGTTGAATAACTCTACAGAAATTAACTTGTTGTTTTTCTCCATTTCACAGCCTCTGAATATTGCCTACTCCCACATCTACAGCTCCTACAGAAACTTTGTTGGCCCTCCGCATTTCAAGACCATCTGTCGCCTTCTTGGTTACCAAGGTATTGCTGTGGTGATGGAGGAGCTGTTGAAGATTGTGAAGAGCTTGGTAAGATCTCTGTCAGACTTTCTCTCTACTCTTATTTGAAGTCCCATGTTTGTGTGGGAGGGAGACCTATATAACCCATGTTGCATAAGCCAAGATTTGCATTTGTTTTCTCCTCTTTTCCAACTGCCGCTGTATCTAGCTGCAAGGCACCATCCTTCAGTACGTGAAGACTTTGATCGAAGTCATGCCCAAGATATGTCGACTTCCACGGCACGAGTATGGCTCACCAGGTGAAGGTTTTAACCTACGTTCTGTTATAGGGTGAAAACATGCACCAGACTGTGCATGAGGTTATCTTTAATAAATAGTACTACAGCTTTGTGAAGTTATAGTGTGTGCTTTGATCAGATGGCAGATGTGTTTGCCTACAGAAACGAGCAACAGCTTCTGCCTGATGCTGTAACTGATGGAAATTAGTGTTTTTTGTGACAGATGTATTTAGGCTAAGCTGATGACGTTTTTCTGCAGGCATTCTGGAGTTTTTCCACCATCAACTGAAGGACATCATTGAGTACGCAGAGCTGAAGACAGATGTGTTCCAGAGCCTGAGGGAAGTCGGAAATGCCATCCTTTTCTGCCTGCTCATCGAGCAAGCTCTGGTAAGCCACCGTCTCTGTTGGCAGCCTCTTCTGGGCTTTTCTTGAACTGGACCCACTGTCTCAACCAGACCTGAGCTGTCGTGGTCCTGCACTCGTGTACAGTGCACTCCTGTGTGTTCTGCCTGCCCTGTCACTCAGGTAGCGTTGGGCTGATTATGATTGGCAGGTGATTAAACAAAACTGGAGAGGAACTCCTTGCCACAAGGACTTGGGGAATTCATGTCCATATACTCAGTGGGGCCATTTCTAGGCAATTACAACCTAGGCAGACATCTAGAGTGCCATCTGCTGGTGGGGTGGGCATAGAGAACCATGGAAAAATACAGAAAAATTATATCTGAATATTATTTGGATTTGTGTAATCTTTGTCTCCTTTTGTAAAGAATAATATTGCATGTTGATACTGTCACTGTTTTTGAGTGTAGGGGTGGGGAGGGGAGGTGTGTTGCCATGGCCACTAAACAGCCCTGGCGGTCAGTGTTACATTTGTCACAGGAAAGAAATGCCCTTGTGATCAAGTCCAGATAACTTATGAATAGCTCCAAGCTGCAGTGTGTGATGTAATGGGCCTCTTTCTGGCTGCAGCTTGTAGCAGTGGGCACACGAGCTGACGGCTGCTAAATGCCAAGCACACGTTGGAGTTATTGATTTGTGTAATATTTTACTACAGTGTTTAGTACACCACTGCATTTTGAATAATTTAAATGCTACAGAACTGTACTAGTAAGCATGGTGATGCTGCTTAGAACTGACAATAATGTAGCATGCCGTTCTTTTTAAGGCTCTAGATTTATGATTTGTGTGATTTATTTAAACTCTTTATGTAACGAATGGCAAGGATGAGAATAAGGTATTAAGGTGGATGTTGATGTTGTCTGGCCCTGAAAAACAACCTTTTTCTCATTACATGCTGGCAACTACTAAAGGTGGTAAGAGAATAGGTCACGTCCATGCTAACAGGAACAAAGCACAATCTGTTGGTTTCATTTGCTATTTTGTTTTACTTTTTTTTTCTTCCTTCACAGCTGTGATCACACACTGCCATGGAAACTACAAAATTAGTCAGCCTTTTAGTGATATGTGATAACTACTACAGCAACTATTAAAATGAGTATCCAGCTGTGTTGTAGACAGTTTTAAAATTGATATATTTTTTCTTTTAAATAGTGAATTGTTTGAAGACAATGGCATGATAGTATATGTGATAACATTTCTTGCTGGTTTCAAGATTGTTGCCCTTGATATTGGTTTCCATGGCAATAAGGACCATGCTATGCTGGCTGCACTTTAATGTTCTAATGCACTTTTCTGTGATGTTGGCGTGCTTTTCTCCCATTCTTTATTTGTGCATATTGTCTTGTGTATTAACTGGTTTTTGATTTTGTGTGTGTGTGTGCGCTTGTGCACGCGCACGTGTACGTACACACCTTGCTATTCCTGTGCATGCTAATCTTTAATCAGTCTGCGTCCTATCATCACATCATCAGAAGCTGTTATTAGTGTGAACTGAAGAACCAGAACCTTAATCCTTTTTTTTTTTTTTTTTTCTTTTGGTCATCTTACTTATTCTCTGTGTGTGTGTGTGTGTGTGTGTGTGTGTGTGTGTGTGTGTGTGTGTCTGAGAATGTACCATAAGCCTTTTTTGAGTATTTGATCTTCAGCTCTGCAGCTATGAATTAAATATATATATATATTTTTTCTTTTGCAGTAGTGGCTTAAGACAAGACCATTCTCATTTTTGTGTTTGAGACAGAGAGAGGTGGGAGAGGCAGAGTTATGATGTGTCAAATGTAACTGAATACCTGTTAAGAAATTTTAAAATATCATTATTAAAAATAACCTTTTATTGTAAAGAAGTTATGTGTCGCAGTTTTTTAATTTTGAACTTGAAATCTGAACGTGTGGGACCTGCATGAAGGTCGTGTGTAGAAAGCCTGACCTTTAACCTTTAAGCAAGTGTGTGAACTGACTATAACACATTCATTTACATTTTGGCACTTTGACGCCTGCCATGCAAATAAGAATATACCTTTTCATGTTTTTATTTATGCAACTTTTTGTCCCTCGCTGAGCACGTTCTGCTGATGTTCCTTGCTATACTTGCTTCCAAAGTATGCTCTTTTCTCATTTTTTGGACCAGTCACAGGAGGAGGTGTGTGACCTGCTGCATGCAGCACCCTTCCAAAACATCCTGCCTCGGGTCTACATAAAAGGTAACCGTACGTACACATCACACTCTCAGGCATACGGTCCTGCGTAAACAGTATAAAATGTGGTTAAATGATGTACGCACATTCTCCACAGCATGGTCCTATGAGGAGTTAGCATATGAGCAAGTGCTCTAGAGCCATTATAACCAAACCTTGGGGATTTAGCTTCTAATATGAGAGTGTTAACTTTACTATTCATTCATTAAATTCAGTTTTTCCTCCCACTATTCTGTAGCTTCATCTCATAAGCAGTTGTCATTGATTTGTGAATAATCTCTAGAGGGAGAGCGCCTGGAGGTGAGGATGAAGAGGCTGGAGGCCAAGTACGCCCCTCTTCACCTGGTACCGCTGATTGAAAGGCTGGGAACCCCACAGGTGAGTCACCTGTTTTTGCCCATCACAAAGCACCATATTTGGGGGGGCTGGAGGCTGTTGAATCTTCCCTCTTGTTGTTTATTTTGCCTGAGAAATTCATAAATACATGACCCAGTTAAACAAACAGTTGACGCCTTAAGTTCGGAAGTTCAGCACTCAGTTTCCTGTAGTGAATTATTATCAGTTTTAATATTAACAAAAAGGAAGACTTGTTCACATCACACAGCCGTAATGTAAGAGGTGACACAGGAAAAACCATAGGATGTTAATGATATTTTTAAATATTTTACTGAACTCAGTCACAGTTGTCAGTATAAGCACAGTTAAAAGTGAAACAAAATTTTTTTTATTACTGCAGTTTTATTTTGTATCCTGTAGTATCTCTACCTTCACTGTCAGTCATGTCTTTTGGCAACTCAATACTTGGTGGGGGGAGGGGGGGCTGTTCCAACACCACATCAGCCAGTCCCTGGCCAGCGCATTGACCATGCATTACGTACATTCTTGAACCTGCTTTAGGACTTACTTGGTTTTCCACCCACCTGGTTTGTTTGCATGCAGTTAGTTATGTTAGTTGTTAAACATCCCTGTAAATCAGTTTATATTTTGTTCAGAAATTACTTTTCTCTTTTTTTTTTTTATTAATTTCTGTTATAACCCGACGTTGCTGATGCTTCACATCGAAGCTACATGCTACCCTGTGTCTATGCGACTCTGCCCCCTGCTGGCCGTGTCCAACACTCGTGCCTCCACACAGCAAATAGCGATCGCGCGTGAGGGAGACCTGCTGACGAAGGAGCGGCTGTGCTGTGGCCTGTCCATGTTCGAGGTGATCCTGACGCGTATCCGCAGCTACCTGCAGGACGCGGTGTGGCGCGGGCCGCCACCCACCAACGGTGTCATGCACGTGGACGAGTGCATGGAGTTCCATCGCCTCTGGAGCGCCATGCAGTTTGTCTATTGCATCCCTGTGGGCACCAACGAGTTCACGGCCGAGTGAGTGTCGTCTGCCTCGTGCGCGGTTTGTTGGCATTCTGCTCAAGTGCCCTTGTCTGCCACTAACGTGCTGCACTTAAAAAAAATTTTTTTTTTTTTTTAACGTGTTGACAGGCAGTGCTTCGGGGACGGGCTGAACTGGGCTGGCTGCTCCATTATCGTGCTGCTGGGCCAACAGCGCCGCTTCGACCTCTTTGACTTCTGCTACCACCTCCTCAAGGTACAGAGGCAAGACGGCAAGGATGAGATCATCAAGAACGTGGTGGGTACCCTTGACATGCTCCTTACTGACTGCTCACATGTGGTGGGTACCCTCGACATGCTCCTTACTGACTGCTCACACGTGGTGGGTGCCCTCGACATGCTCCTTACTGACTGCTCACACGTGGTGGGTACCCTTGACATGCTCCTTACTGACTGCTTACACTGTTGTGAAACGGGATTGATTCTGCTCAGTAAAGTGTGAGTTGTAGACAGATAATTGATTTTACTTTTGCTAGAAAGTTAATCCAGTAAATGATAATTCTTTATTTAAAATTTGTCTTGTTTGGTCTCCCAAGGATAACTATAAAACTACAAGACAAGTTTTAATTGTTTCTGTTTAGTTTTTCAAGGCAGTGTATCTTTTTTAAGTCATGTTTTGTATTGATTCCGAAAGGCCAGGTCTTTTGCTACTATGGTAACCTCTCCACTTTTTCTTTTTTTTTTTGCATAAACAGATGACTAAGTGATTTAATACTCCCTCGGTAAAACTGTTAAAAAGCTGTTTTTCAACTTTTGATCAGTGTTTCCTTTGTATCTGTGAGAAACTCTTGCATTTTTCACAGCTGTTGTTTTTGAAAAGGTCATTTATCACATGTTCACAAGTGTGAATTCTGTGCAGGAAATGGCTGTAATTGAAGCTGTCCTTTTTTAAATTCTGTTATCCTTCCAGTCTGGACCATAAATATGTCATGTCTTCGTGGTCACGTGAAGTGAAGTGGCATTTGGGTTCTTGAGAAATTTGTGGAAACGGGAAATAAAGTTGGGGTACACAAATTCACAAGTACACATGTAGAGCCATCCCTGCTAAGCCATATTTTTTCTGTCATGCTTTAGCCCTTGAAGAAGATGGCAGACCGCATCAGGAAGTATCAGATTTTGAACAACGAGATATTTGCTATCCTCAACAAGTACATGAAGGCAGTTGAGACAGACAGTTCAACAGTAGAACACGTTCGCTGCTTCCAGCCCCCTATACACCAATCCTTGGCCACCACCTGTTGAAGGAAGCACCCCCTCCCCCATATACCTCTCTGAGACAGTAGAGGTTTCTTCCAAACCCCATGGATACCTTCCCACCTAGTCATCTGGTGACCTCCATTTACACTGAATCAGATTTACATTTTATCTGACTGCTTTCAGAGCTTTCTGTTCGCATGCGTTTCTGTTGTTGCTGTTTTTGAGGAGATTGCTTTTGTTAGACTCTTCCTAAATGGGTAAGTTAGAGGGCCAAGCTTTTGTTCACATACAGATTGGGTGATGTTCTTTTAATGACCATGCAGGGGCAAAAAGTGTTCGATCTGTTCAGATAAAGATGATAATAAGAAAAAAGTATCCATGAGTTAACACATGATCAGCATCTTAAAATGACTTAAGTCTATGAAAATGATATACATGCATTTGGCTTTAAGCAGGAAGAAAACTAATTTAAATAAACATTAGCTTTGAGCAATTATTTTTTTAATCAAGTTGAGGATGTTGGGTTATATTTATCTTTCTGTGTCTTGTTTGAAATACCCATGTTTTGTAAATACTAGTAGTGTTAATTCCATGAGTTTGTTTTATTGATTTAATAATTCATAGGTTTGACATAAAGGGGTGCAGTTCAGTCAGTATTTCTGTTTCCTGCAGTTAAATCTGACAAGCTGCAGCCCCTTCATATTTCTGATTTTTTGTGACAGATTGTTTTGTCTGCCTGAGACTTAACCTAACACTTGAGTTTACATGCCTGAAGGTTTTATGCATTGCCTAGGTCACATACATTCTAAAACCTTTGCACAAAGCCTCACTGACGTATAAATACAGTGTATAAATACAGTGTAGTAATTAAAGAATCTGCTGGTGGAGATGCCAGCAGGCCTTTTATCTGCAATGTCTGAGCAAGAAGAATGAAAGGACAATGATTGTTTCTCATTTGTATTCACAGTAGCATAGAGAATTCTTTCACAAAAGGTACCTGAAGGCCAATGAAAAATTAAATTATATGTAAGAAAAAGTTAAAATATTGGGTTAAAAGGAAAAGAGATGTTAAGTTTGGTTTTAATTTCCAATTTTCTTTCATTTTCTTTACATTCTGGTTTTCTTTTATAATAGAAATGTTACAAAGCTGAAGTACTGTCACACCTCTTACAGTATTTATTTACTGTATTTGTATTTTTTTTTTCCTCTGTTCTGTCTGTATTTCATTCTCCACTGTACTACAGTTGTCACACTTGGTTTTTTCCCAGCCAGACTTTAAATACTGCATGTAAACATAACTCTTTCTTGTCTGTCATTTTTTGGTTTACCACTGATGTACTGCATGTCAAAACTGACATTAAGTGACACCTACGTTGCACCCAAACCAGTTAGGGATTTTGTTACAATGTGTAATTAATAATTACAGGTGGACATGGAAAGGGTTTCTTCATTGAGAAGAAAGTATTGTAAATACACACCCCGCAGTTTCATTCTCTTTTTTTATATATATATATATCTGAAAGGCATTGTCAGTATTACCTTTTATGTACTATATAATTTCCATTTCATTAACAAATAAAATGTTTTCAGAAACAACCATGGAAATATGCACAGCAGCAGTCTGGAAATAAAAATTAATTAATTTGTATTTGGATTTTTAATTTTACTCTTTTTTGTTAGTGTTTATTGGCAAATATGTTTACTGTTTTTACACTGATTTTTCTAAAATAGCTCATCTCATAGATTATTTATTAATACAAAGATACGTGTGTTCCTTAAAGATGAACTTATTAAAAAGAAAAAATATTTAAAAAGCTTAACTTTAAAAATCTTAGCATGAGAAGTGTAATTTGTTGTTGTCATGACTCTGTTTGTGGCACAAGGTTTTGTTGATAATATTGCTGTAAAAGTTATCTTGTTTGAGTTAAAAAAAAAAAAAACAACCAGTGAGGGGGTTTTAAATACTGTATTTTAAATAAAAAATTATGAAATCCTCCTGAGTGGTTTTGCATTTTTTATGTGCATTTCTTGAGTGATACTGCAAATCAATTTTTTTACAATTATAAGTAACATAGTAAAGTGGCGGCACTGTGGCTAGCACTGTTGCTGCGCACCTCCAGGCCTGGGGTTCAACTCCCGCCTTGAGTCTGTGTGCGTGGAGTTTGCATGTTCTCCCTGTGCTTGGTGGGTTTTCGCCAGGTGCTCCAGTTTCCTCCCACAGTCCAAAAACATGCAGGTTAGGTTGATTGGTGTGTCCAAATTGCCTGTAGTGTGTGTGCGTGCCCTGTGGTGGGTTGGTGCCCTGCCCTGTGCCCTATGTGCTCTGGGATGGGCTCCAGGCTTCCCTGCGACCCTCACCAGGACTAAGTGATTAAGACAATGAATGAATGTAGTAAAGTATAGAGGTAGGTATGTGGATAAATATGTTATGTAACAGGAACATTGATTTGCTTTATTTTTACATTGTTTACTGAGTTTAGGATCACTGTGGTCTTGGAAAACCATCTCAGGCAATGGTAGAAATAATTTAACCACTTATCCTTTGCAAATGGACAGACAGGTGGACCAGGTAGCCTACGGCACACAGCAGGGTACACACTGGACAGGGATCTGAGACAACGCTAAGAGAAATTTGAGTTATGCAGTCCACCTAATCAGCATGTCTTTGGGCTGTGTGAAGAAACCAGAGAACCTGCTGGACAGCCACACGTGCGCAGAAAGAATGCAAACTACTACTGCTGCTGCTGCTGCTACACACACATATGGTGCCACAGTGCCACCATTGGTTGAAATATATTATTTTCAATTTTATTTTTCGATTTACGTTCACTGGGGCCCATAGTCTAAATTTGGTATCCCAATATACAGAATATAATCACACCCAGAATAGGGCGCCCATTCTGCAAATTAATGTTCCTGTTACATTAAATATTTACCCTCTCATTCCTGGATTGTTACATTCTGTTATTTCAAGTTGTTACCTATTCATAATTTTATAAAGATTCATGCCTCTACATAGTCAAAACCACCAAAATACGGTGTCTACTTTGTTCCTGAATCGCTAACGTTTACATCAAACGTCTTTACAAACAAGAGTTAGAACCCAATATATGGCCAATCTCTACCTCTCCACGTCACTTTATGTCATCTCTAACAATCACCCAATGCCTGAGTACTGTTACATTTAAAGCTTAGAGGCGGGACTTTTCAATACTCTCCTGCTGATTAGTGGAAATCGTGGCAAAACGTTTAAAATTTCAGACCCTGCTTCCGCAATTTAAAGTCATTCATTGGTCGGAAGTTTTGTCTGATTTTCCGGCGGACCTCTGATTGGTTAAAGCGTTTGGTTTGAACATTGCAGCGGGTTGTGTGAATGTTTTCCTTAGCGGGGCTTTGGCGTGTGTTGTTCGTTTCCTATAAAACAACTTTGGTTAAACTAGCCAAGGTTTTGAAAACCCAGTCACACATACGAAGCGTTTATTCACAATGTCTTTCCCAAGAGCGCCAATAAAGAGGTTTAACGAACACGTAGGTAAGTTATCTTTGGCTTTCTGACGAAATGAAGGATAGGCTTGGTTTACGAGCTTGGCACGGGGATGTGAATAGCGTTTGAGACATCTAAGCATATTTAACTGTTTTGTGTACAGTTTGTAAGTAAATAGCTGTAATCAGTCAACACACTGACAACATTACACACCACTCGGAGCAGTAAACCAGAGTACCACTGCCGATATAATGACTGCATGCATGAAGGCTTATAAAATCAATGTCTGTAGGTTGCGCCCCACCACCAGGTACCTACGAGGTGAAACAGACAGAACTGAAAGGTGCTGCCTCTTTCCACAAGGCAGAACGCTTTAAGCTGTCCAATGGTGAGTTCTTTGTTATGTGTGTTCAAATTCGCTAAAGAAGCCGTATTCTGCGCTTTTTTTTTCTATTGTATTGAAATGTATTCTTTTTTTTCTTTTTTCAGGCGCAGGACTGTCGTCTCCAGCAAAAGACATCTCTATGTCACCTATGAGAAGAACGATGTCTGCTGACGGTCTGGTCAGTGTCTCAGATTTATGTTAACGGTAATAAGAATGGTTGTAAGAATACAACATCTTGGTCTCTTCACCCAGTATAACAACTGTATTGTGTGTTTTACTTCAGAGTGAAAGCTCTGACCTCAGGAAAGAGAAAACTGGCATGTCAGCACACCTAAAACAACAGAAGTTGTTGGAGAGAGAGGTATTTTGCTGTGAATCTGCACTGTTCCTCTGCCTTGCCTTTAAATGTTCTGAGATCTGAAGGGGTGGAGTGCACCTGTTGCATACACATTGACAATGACCCACCTACTGAACTGTACAGATCCGGTCCCTGGTGCAGCAGCGAGGAGATCTGGACCGGAGGGTGCAGATGCTGGAACAGGAGGCCAGGAAGATGGAGGCAAAGCTGCTGGCTGTTGTGCGGGAGAAGACTGGCCTCTCTGCTACTGTGGCTTCTCTGGAAAGACAGTTGGGAGACCTTAAGAAAGCAAATGAGTTCCTAAAGAGCAAGGTACTGCCCTGTTTCAGGATTTAACATGTGCAGCTTCACATTGGTTAGCATCAAGATTTAGAACATGAGATGTTCCTTTAAATGTTTGGATTGTACAATCATAGACATTTTATTTGCTTTATTTATATTTGTTCCCCATACAGGTTTCTGCGGATTCTACAAAAAAGAGAATAAACTCCCTTTCTTTGGAATTGATTGATGCAAAAAACAAATTGGATTCAAAAGACAAGGTTTGTAGAAAGTGAGAAAGCTGAATTTTTATGATTTGAATAGCTTGGATAACGGGGGGGGGGGGGGTAATAATTTTCCAGTCGGTAAAATTAAAGCTTTTAATAAACGCTTGTGCTCAAAATGACAGTGAATCGCATTTGCCATCATATTAGGAGCTTAGCTATCTGCAGATCAGTTCAGAAGGCCAGGTGAAACTCCTTCAGACAGACTTGGAAGCCTCACGTACAACACTGGATGCTGTAAAGGAAAGGAACAAGGACCTGGGTGAGCAAACTGCACAGCATTGTGGGATTATTGCATATGGCACAGCACTGTAAGTGTTCAGTCTGCAAACTGTAGCAATGCTTGTGTTTACTGAACATGTCGTCTTGTTTTTAGAGAGCCTCTATCAAGAAACTAAATCTCAGAATGAGGAATTGGAAAATGAAATGGATAAGCGCCATGGTAAGATGACTCAAATCAAATGTTAATTGGTTCTGTATGATACATTTTATGTTCATGATCCTCCCCCCCCCCCCTCCTATGAGGTCTAATTCAGGAACTGAGGGAAGAAAATAAGGCGCTGCAGTGCTACCTTGATACAGCCAATGAGGAGATCCAGGTACTCATGTAGTCACCCCCAGCCCCCCCTTCCTTTGACCTTCATTCCTTTCTGTCAGTTTTTGCTGATTAATAACACATTACCTTAGAAGTTTTAAAAATGCAATATCCAGCACTTTTTTTAAAATGAATTCAGTGCATGCACGCCCAGCATTGGCAAACTCGTTCAAGCTTTAAGTTGCCAGGGTGACATTCAGCTGTCTGTTGCTTTTGTGGAATTTGTGATGTTTGCGTTTATGCTTAGCTCAATATAACCATTTAACTTGCAATACTGGCAAACTCAGAAATGGATAAATTTTTAACCTGGTCTCAATGCCGTTTGCAGATGTAGTATGACCAACTGGCATTGTGAAGGTTTTTTTTATTTTTTTTATCAAATGAATTCAGTGGTTTGAACCAATTGTATATTTTCTATTGCTTCTAAGTGTCTGCGATTGAAGTTGCAAGAAAGATCAATGAGCAGTGAAGTCTCTGACCCTCTGGAAAAGTTTCAGTAAGATCTAATCTCTGTTTACACCTGACAATTTGTGATTTATATGTGTGGGTCTATTTTAATATTTTTTATTGTACCCTTCATTCATTAATATAGCTGCATTTATAGTGCTGCAAATGCTGAAGCAGTTTTGTTTTCTGTGTAGAGAGCTTGAGAAACATCTAGAGAAGAGTACCAAAGAGCTGCAGGAATCCCTTGGTGCCCTGCAAGTTAAGGAGCAAGAGCTGAAGAGATGCAACCAGGAGCTGCAGGACTTCAAAAACGCACTGAAGGACACAGAGAAGCTGTTGGAGCAACGCTGTCAGGAGCTGCGGGGTTCTCAGAGTGCAGTGGGGCATCAAGAGCAAGAATTGGCCAGGCTAAGGGAGGTGCTCCGGAGGACTGAGGAAGAATTGGACCAAAGGGTTGCACTTCTTGGAGAAAGGTGTCTTGTTCTGGAATGTGAAAGAGGTGCTTTTTAAAAATTATTTTTTTATTGTATGTACAATACAGTTTGAGTTTGTCTTGAAATTAGTTGGTTTCAGAAGGCATGTTTGAATACGGAGATCCTGTCTGTCCCCCACTCTAAAAGCTTTGTCCACTGTACAGGAAAAACGCAAGAAGAAGGGCTGAGGAGGGTGGAGGAGCTCAAGGTGGAGATCGGCTCGCTGCAGGAAAAAAGGAGGGCTGACCAGGAGATGCACCAACAGCTGCGGCAGGCCCACACAGCCCTGGCTGAACTCTTAGAGGAGGAAAAGGTGACTTCCTCAAATGACCTTTTAATTGGGTATCCTGCTTGGCTTGTGTGGGTAACTGCACCTCTGTTTGGTAGTGTGGGTTGCATGCCCCTCTCCTTCATGCCTTCCAAGAACTGAAACCATATTCCTTTTCTCGGTGGTGGTCGCTCCACGCCTCTCCTTCAGTCGCAGGTGAGCTCACTGTCAGCCCTGATGGAACGCGTGCAGTCCGAGGCAGATGCCGAGCGTCGTCAGCTGGAGGGGGAGCTGAAGGAGGCACTGGAGGAGCTCTCACTGCTGGAATCTCAGGAGAAGCTGAATGAGGAGGCAATTCAGCAACTGGAGCAGGAGAACCAGGAGTTGGAGACTGAGCTGAAGACCATGCGAGATGATTTGAAGAGGTGAGCAGAGGGAACTTCATTAGTAAATTTTAAACTTAATGTTTTATGCATTGTTTTCTTCATAATGTAAAAGATGAGGAAAAACCTCTAATTGTCCTACAAGGGGAAATTGCAGTGTTGCAGCAGAAAGTACACAAGAGCATAAAAAATTGTTAAACAAGAGACCTATATACAAAAAATTTAAATAAGAACATTAAAAGTAACAATAAAATAAAATTAAACAATGTTCTAATTATTAAAAAAAAAAAAAAAACCTGCTGCGTTGGTTGGTGCGCGGCGCTGCGTTGGTGCTTGGCAATCCCAGCTCTTCCCTCATAGCTAGTTTTAGCTGCTGGAGTTCTTCCTCAATGGCTCGAGTATCGATCCTGCTTCTGACACCAGTGTAAAAAAAAAAAAAAACCTGACCGTGATTTTAAACTCTTTGTATATGTTCTTTAAATCTGTTCCATTTTGTAGAATATTTAATTTTACAGGGTTAATGATGGTAAAAAAAATTTTAAATATTTGCTTAATCATGTCAATGTCATATGGTTAAGTGATGTTGGGATAATAATTGGAATGTTACTAACAGAAAAGATGCAGAAATGAAAAGTTTGGAAGATCGCCATCAGCAGGAGGTGATGAAACTGCAGGAGGAGCACAGCGGGTTTTTGAGAAAGATTGGCGAGATGACCACAGAGCTGGAAAAGTAATTTCTTTGCTTTCTTAAATATAGTTCTTCCTTCATTTTCTGGCTTCATGAAGATGTAGTAGTGGTTACATGTTATAAAATCTTTAATGTTCTGTAGCACCAAGAAGTCTGTTGGTGATGAGATGAGCTGCATCAAGACTCGATGCCAGGAGCTGGAGGAGGAGGTGAGAACAGTGACCCAGCAGTTTCAGGAGGAACATCAGAAGCTAGTGGATGCTCAGCAATGCCAAAACAAGGCCAAAGAGGAGTACTCCAGGTAGGATTGTAAAAGCTCATCTTGATGTGGTATTAAGTTTCTTAAAGGGGCTCATGCACAGTGTGTGCATATGTCTAGACATGCAGGTTATTGTGAAGGACGTTTGTTACAGTAAATATTAAGCCATTCAATATTATTAGTTTTTACTTTATGTATTTGTCTGCTGCCATTAATCTGCATTTTGGTTTTATAACTCAGAATTTTTTTTTTTTTTTTGTCCTGGAAAGCAATCTAAGGTTTTGTGTATTTGTTTTTTAAATTCAATCTAACATGTATATTAATTGTTATATAAATTCAGTCTAAAGTGTCTAATATTGTAGTGTAATTGAGAAGCCGTCAACACAAGTGTTGTCGGTTCTTTTTCATCTTTGCTTCTTGTCAAATATCTAGTATTGCAGGCACATTTAAACAATGTTATTTTAGATGGCAATTTATTCTGAAATGGTTTTATAATTAGGTTTACATTTTTGTAAGAAGGTATTTAAAGTGGCAGGGGTTTTTGTGTTTTTATTTTTCCTTTCATTCAATAAATGGTCAGCATGTCTTAGGATTTATAGCTAATATTATGCTGCTATTACAAATTTTCTCAAGGATTCTGCTGGACGCTCAGACCAAGTTGACTCAGAAAGAAAAGGAGCTACGAAGAATAGTCGAATGTCACAGTTTGGAAGTAAACCGACTCCAAAGTCAACTAGACCAGGAGAAGAAAGAGATGGAGGAATTTCAGAAGGCATTGGAACAGGAGAGGTTAGAAAGGATGTCTTTGAAGAAGGATTCTCTAGAGATTTGTGTTGCAAAAACTAAGGAGCTACAAGCCCAAGTGGAACTGATGGAACAGGAGAAACTAGGGTTGAAGACACAGTTGGATCAGGAAAGGCACAATCTACAGAAACAGTTGGAGCATGAGAAATTAGACTTAAAAGCACAGATGGAACAGGAAAGAGACAGTCTTCAGAAGCAGTTGGAGCAAGAGAAATTAAGCTTGAAGACACAGATGGAACAGGAAAAACTCAACCATCGGAAGGAGATTGAAGAATGGCAAAATCTCCAGAGGAAAATGGAAGAACAGAAACTACACCTACAGCAACAACATGAAGTAGAACTTCAGAAGAGGTGAGCAAAAAAAAAAAAAAAAAGCCAGCGCAACTAGGGGATGGGTTTGCTTTTTATGTCCCATAATGTAGTGATGGTTAAATGACTTTCTAGTTGGGAAGTTGTCAGGTTCAGGTTTGAGGTGAGGACAGTTGGTTTCTCCTTCCAGGTCTGCCTCTATGGAAGAAATGAATGTCTGGAGAGAACGGTACGAGGAGCTCTTTGCCAAAGTGAAACCTTTCCAGGTAAGCAGAATTAATGCTGCGGCATCATAGGAATTTGTTACCCTGCCTATATTAGACGTGGAATGTTCTTTTAAGAACAGATATGCAAATAATGCTGCAGAATTAAGGAGAAATGTGTACTTCGACTACACGTAGTAGTCAGTGTGGAATGGGTGCACAAAGAGGTTTTGAAAATCTTTTTTTTTTTTTCCTTGCATTTTGTCATGCATACTGTCATACATTTTTGAAAGTACAGTATATTTCTAGTTTTCCTTGGTGTGGGATTTCATGTTTGAGTACGGTAAATGTTTGTGCCCCCATAGGAACAGTTGGACAGGTTCGCAGCTGAAAGGAACGCTCTACTAAATGAAAACGGAGCGACACAGGAAGAGCTGAATCGGTTGGCGGACGCTTACGCTCACCTCCTGGGTCACCAGAACCAGCGGCAGAAGATTAAGCATGTGGTGAAGCTGAAGGAAGAGAACTTTGCTCTTAAGCAGGTTGAACTTTGTAATTGTCATTGTTCCACAGAAGCTTTGTGTTTGCTGTAGGAATAATGTGTTTTCCCTTTTTCACTTGGCTTGTCCGTTTTCAGCCCCAGCATGTAATCCCATTGTAGCTATCTCACTATGCTAACTGTGTCCTTCATGCCAGAGCGTTCGGCAGCTTACCAGTACTGTATTCCTTAAACCTTCATATATCTGATTGTGTTGATGGTGAATATTTAAGGTTTCAATTTGTTTGGGGGCTTGTTGTAATGAATTGCATTACACATAAAGTCATCACTTAATGTGCTTAATCACTCCTCTTTTTTTTTTTTTTTTTTTTTTTTTTTTTTATTTATTTATATATTCCATATGAGGTATTGCCACACAAAAATGCCATTAACTGATGTGGTAATAATTATTAAGTAATTTAGATTCTTAAATTG
>JABJVR010047368.1:0-11051 GCA_025773905.1 Chitala chitala | reverse complement strand
TTGTAATTAATTGCATTACAAATAAAGTAATCAATTAATGTTCTTAATCACTCCTCTTTTTTTTTTTTTTTTTTTTTTTTTGTATGTATTTAGATATGCCATATGAGGTATTGCCACTCTCTAATGCCATTTCCTGATGTGGTAATCCTTATTCAGTAATTTAGATGCTGATATGGACAGAAATGTCAAGAAAAGGACAGTAAATGCTGATGTAATTTCTTCAGTTGCATAATTTTTTCTTCATCATTTGAGTACTGTAGGGTCATAACTACTATGGAAAATGTCAGTTCTTTAACCACACAATTGTCTCATAAAAGGTGTTTGCTTTCCGCCCGATGGTGGTATCAAAATGTATAATGAAATCTCATGCAGGAAATGACAAAACTGAGGGCTCAAGTCACACGACAGAAGAGGGACCTGGAACAGCTGACAGCAGGCCAGCGTCCACGCAAGTTTGACCCGAGCAAAGCCTTTCAACATGAGAGCAAGGAGAACCAGCACCCGCCTTCTACTCTCAGACAAGGTGAGGATGTTCTCACATTCTCTGCACGTCCTTAAATATTAAGTGAGAAGGCAAGTCATTTTAAAGCTGATCTCTGTGAGTACTTTGTAAAGTGTCGTTTTCCCAGACCATTTGTTTGGACTAGAAATTTTTTTTTGGTGTTTTTAACCTTTTTGGAGATTTACACTGCAACGTCTACACTTAACTCTTGTATACATTTGGAAATACTTTTCCTGTATGTTTGCCTTCTTTCTCAGGCAATCAGAATGTGCTTTAGACTGCTGGAACAGTTCTGGAATCCGTTTGGATGGAACCTGGTTACATATTGGCACAGCAGTGGGACATTTGTCTGTGGAACAAATCTAGTGGTTATCTGTGGTGAGGCCAGGTCAAGTATTGGGTTGACTGTGTGGGTTTTTGGTTAAAATGGGGTTGTTTTTTAAATTTCTTGTGTATTTACTGGTCATTCTTTTTATTTATATTATGCTTTGACAAGAGTGGAAGTGGTATTCTACGTAATTTTAACCTGGAATTTGGTGTTCAGTTTTTGCGTTGGACACTAATCTATATTTACTTACCAAGGTAGATAAGCTTTAATTTCATGAATTGGTGTCATTTAAGGTAAGTCATTAGTGTGACTGTACAGGTTTGATAATCAATTGGCTTGTTTTTACTGTTCAAGTGTAGTGAACGTGTAAATGTCAGGTGATGTGTATACCTGTTGAGGTTTTGAAAGATCATTTTCATTTTGTTTTTGTTTCCAGTGGTGACAGCAGGTAGAAAAATCAATGCATTACCAGTGCTAACAGTCGTGTGTTTTGTAAAATATGTAAGTGTCTCCCTGTAATGTTCTGTCAGCATTCAGCTTAGTTTGGGCAAAGTAAATTTTAGTGCTTTAATGCTTGTTTGCTAAGACATGAATTAAACTAATTAACCATATACCTCCTGATTGAATTGCTTACACCAGTCAGACTTTATGCCTGAGCTCCTCTTTTTACCACATGGGTGACTTCATTGGTGAATTTCTATAACTGGATATTTGATTTAGTGTATTTTGGATGTAGGGAAATATTTGGTTTATGAAAATGTCAGCTATGGTGGGACCTGTAAACCTTGCAGACCTCCTTGACCTTCAGTCTTAATTTTAAAATAGGCAGCAGTGTTATTGGCCTTTCGGTGCTTTTACAGATAGAGCATTATCAGTCAAGAACGGTATCCTTTACCAATCACAGAATTGTCCTTAGTTTGGTCACAAGCTAGTAAAATTGCCTACAACACCTAAATCAATAAATGAAAAAGGACAATCCCTGGACAGACAGAATTTACACTGGAATAGGCTTGTTTACATTTTCTTTTTAATAGCCATTTAAAGGTTTCTGGATATGCACTCCTTTTATGTCGGTAATGAGTTTTGCTGTACAATGCAATGTCTCTGATGTGTACATCGACTTCAGGGTCTACATCCACAAATTTAAGCTTTGGCTTAGCTTAAGTATTTCTTAAACAGGGTAACTACAATAACCTGCGAATATATGCTGTACACTATTGATATAAATACTGATATAACCGTTGTTGTCAGGTCCTCAACCAGCTCTGCAAGGTTGCATCCTGAGACAACTTTGGACATGTTTTGTCTGTAGCATGGACCTACACACTATAAGAATCTGGGCATCTGAGATATTTACTTTATTATTTGCCACAGTTTTTCTTTTTATTTTTTAATACAAGATAATTGGCTATCCATTTTCTCAGGCTTGATGGCACGTCATTTTGTTACACACCAGCAGAGGGCACCAAAGTGCTAAATTCTATTTTTTTTTTTATTATTATTATTATTTTTTTTTATCGTATGTTAACTCCATTTCACTGATTGGTCGCTCTGCAAATTCATAAAGGAGCTCATCCATGACGCCTGCTCGTTTACTGCAGAGGTTAAGTTATTTAAGAAATGTTTGCCCATTGGATTGTCTTCTAGTTTGTCTGAGTGATACTCTAGCTTCTTCAGCAATTTTTGTGCCTGTGTGAACAAGTTATGTATGTTAATGTGAAAGCAAAAGGGTGGGAAGTCAAGTGCATGGGTTGCATGCTAACTGTATTTGGTATGTGTGTGTGTGTGTGTGTGTGTGTGTGTGTGTGTGTGTAAGGAGACATCCATAATGGGCATTTCAGAGGGCTCTTGCAAACGCTGTTTGTAATGAATTTGGCATTGGATGACTGAGCAGACGTGCAGCTGTGTGAGGTTAATTGCAATGGCATGAAGAACTGACAGACATATGAATCACTTACACCATACTAATCAATGCTTGGGGTGCTTTCAAAGCCTATTAAAAATTCCGAAATTTTTCCTCCCACTGTCTCTTGAACATCGACGTGAAAGGGTTATCACATTTAAAGCTGATGTTCATGGAGTTCATACACCTTTTACATCTAATTAGTAGGCTATATAGGTGCAACGTTCTCTACGTGCAAACTGTGTGGCTGCCTAGGCCCTATTTCTGTACTATGGGAAACATGGTGTCAGTTCAACTTCCTTCTTTGGTGTACTCTAATCATTTGCACTTTATTGCAAGAAAACACCAAGCTATTTCTGGAGAGCCTGCTAAGCTAAGAGAAAAATCCCTAACATTACATATAGGCCAACTGTGAACTCTTGGTTTGCCTGAAAGAGCTTCTACTCACAGCATTTGCGTCTACCAGGTGAGCCCCACATAGGTACTGGGCTGTGCTCCTGGTGTGCAGGACCAGTTGCATGAAGGCAGAAACCATCTCAGATCTGTGCGTCTGAGCACTATGAGCTGAACAAATCGAGCTACTGAAACAATCTAATCTTTTACACCTTTCCTGGGGTTGTAGCTTTCATTTAGAATCAACATCTTAGCCTCATTTGTTATACCCAGTTTTATTAGTGTTGTAGACAATGACCTAGATATGTCATGAAGGCTGTCCAGTAATCAAAGGAAATGCCTCATGCCCCTAGGGTGTCCACTGGATACCAAACATGGATTCACATGTTTTCACCTGTCAACTCATACACAATAATTCATCAATGACCAATCAGGTACTGTTTCTCAACATATTTTTAAAAGTTGTATGCTGCCATTGTTACTGTGGTAGACGTGATAATGCAGACATTGAATAATATGGAGCTCAAGAGAAATTGAAGTTGTTAGCCTTTATAACTCAATGGTCTGTGCTCATGTTCTGTCCTGTAATTGCTGAGAATTTAATTGCCATTTGAATTTGGTGAAATTTTTAATGGCTAGAATAGCCTTGAAACAGCTCTTCATCAAATGCATTAAGGGCGTAGAAAATGCTTGGGTCACAACGTACACAATACTAATAAATCTAAAGTTTCTCCCCCCCCCCCCCCTCACATCTGCATGGTACTATGAAAGGTTTTCAAAAGTTGGCAAATACTCCATTGTTGCACCTACTATGCTTTTGACTTATTTGCTAAATTAACTTAAAAAAAGGTTAGTCTGTTTGTGTAATTGTTTGGTTTATTAACCTTTGGTCACAAATGTTAGACATCACTGGTGTTTATACTCAATTTGATACTCAGTGGCTGCACAGATGCTGCTGACTCACACAGTGAGTCATGGGTTCAAAGCTGAAAACTACTTTGCTGTGTAGATCAGTACCTACAGAAGTAAATGATTGCTTTCCGTTTAGCTTGGTGACAGTGTGACAATTTTAAAGCTGTGCTCAAAATGAGATGCATCACTTTTTAATGTAAATGGAAAGTATTGGTTAGTGACTGAATTATGAGGTGTCAGGCGTAGCATGTACCTTTTTTATGGAGCAGAAAGACAAAAGGACCAAGAGCCTTTGGGGAGATTTGATGTTTTTATCATGTTCTTTACAATACTTGGTGTCTGTAACCTGGGGAAACCTCTACAGGGAGCAGGAGGCTATGGTGTTGAAGACCAAAGAGAATACCCATCTTCTTCTGGAATACCACTTCAAACAGAAAAAACACAGAGAAATGAATGGCACGGGGGTGGGTTGGCAGGGAGACTTGGGTAAGGTGGGTGCTGCTTTGAGTAAAATTATGTAATTGACTTTCCTATGGTTCTGCCTTAAAATTTTTATTGAAAGTAAAAGTCTCCCTACAGCACAGCTATTGCAAGGACATAAAATGAAACAACTTGTTTAAATGTCATAATGTACAAATATAGAGAGCTATTTATGTCTCACTTCATCCATTATCAAACTTCTTATCCTGTACAAGGCTGTGTGTGGCTTGGGTACTATCCCAAGCAGCTTAGGGCACAAGGCAGGGGCCACCCTAGACAGGATATCAATCCATCACAGCATGGGTGCGCGCACACAGGACAATTCACATTTCCCAATTCACCTAACCCATGCTTCTTTGGACTGTGGGTGAGAACCTAGAAAACACACACAGAGCCAAGAACCATGGAGTTGTAAGGCAACATCACTAGCCACTGAAACTCCATAGTGTGCCTTTTATTACTCTAACACAAAAAAATCTGTGAATGTTCATTTTTAACAATTCAGAGAAATGTTCTTTGATGCATCTGGTTGACTTGGGCAAAATAGAGTTCAAATAGAAGGCTGACTAGAAATTGCCATTTCATTAAATAAGTCTGTACGATTTTCAAGTTGGTGGTATTGGTTATGTGTACGGTTAAGTATTTGTTTTAATGTCCTTTGACATCCATAAAGATATGCAATTTTTGGTTTTTACATTAAGGTTCTTATGTAGTTGATGTTTGGCAATAAGGCTGATTTGTCCATAAACCTACCTACAGTAATGTTAATACAACAGGTGTCCACATCAATCCTTACTTCCACTCTTTAATTAAAGGCTGCTGTGTTATAACCGCAGAGACTATCTGGCTTTTTGTTCTTTTTGTTGGTCCAAGATGATACTGCATATGTACAGCGTGTAGTGCACAAATTACAGATGTCATTTAAATGCTGAAATCTTATATTCATTTTTAGGAATTGGCAGTATTACAACTTTGAGACTTAGAAATTTAATAAAGGAAAACGCTGTGAGAATCTTTTTGAACACATGGTGAATCCACTCAAAACAATCATTGTCCTTGCTGTATCTTTCTGTAGTAATATCATTTCATTCAAATTACATGCCTATCATTAATAGTTCAGCATTGTCTTCCTGTCAGTGATTCATTGCTTGGCAGTCGAAAACAGACACATTTGTTAAATCACCCAAGGCTTTAAATCAAGTTTAATAGGAAAGTGTTTGATTAGATTTATAAGTAGCTTCACCTCAGGATTAAGTTTTCCATATGTCCATTTAATTTATGTTTGTAGGAAGAGGCCGTTCCTTATTTTTTTTCCTTTATGCGCTTTACAGACTCCTAAAGCACCACTAGGTGTCACTCACGCTCTAGTCCTGAACTTCATTGCCTTACTCAGTAATATTGTACACTTCATCCTTATCATTGTGGGTCACCTTTACTGAATAAAGAAGATCAGTGTCCCATTGATTAAAAAACATCTTTGAGTAAATCCTAACAGAGGCCTTGTTAATGCAAGAGGAAGCAGCTGAACACATTTCATGTGTTTTGCTGGACATGGTGGTAAGTTTAGGTGGGTGAAATCCTGTGAGAAAGCCATGCTCGTGGCTATCTGCAGGCTGACAGAATGGGCATTCATAAACAAATGCTTGATTATTCTGTGCCTGGTTAAGGAGCATGCTTCCTCTCTTTCCCAGGTTAGAGGTGAGAGCTGCCAAAGGCCATTGTGACCCAGCTCCAAACAGCGACAAGGTCTCACGATGTTTGATCTCTCTTGTCAGAGCAGTTTCAGGCACAAATCCTTCCCTGACCTCTGCCGTGACCTTCTGCCTCCGACCATATCATCTCAGCAAACACGGTAAAGATAGCTTTTCTCGATGTGCCCTACAGAAGCACACAACAAACTTGTATGAAGCTCCCATTTTTAAGGGTTCAATTTTGAAATTAGTGATGAGTTATGGTAATGGTAGAGTTTTCTTTTAGGGCATTTATTAAAAGGCACTGCTTTGGCACTTTGTCTCTTTGACACAGATGCACGCTTTATGTCTTTATGCTGCTTCCATATCTGAAAAATAAATGTCTAAATCGAGAGCCAAGGTGCCTCAGTTTGATGGAGGGTCACATAAGCAAAAGGATATAAGTAGGTTTTGCTGATATCTTAAGAAAACACTGCTGAAGTTGATGGGAGTGAAAAGGAGAATGTCTTCCGTTTATTCCCCTAAATCAGCATGTTGTTGACCTCGACGCTCTCTTTCCCTAGTGAAAAGAAAAATGACAGCATTGCCGCTAGTAAACATCATTTTGAACTGAGTTGGCCTCACCTTTCATCACTGTGTTATCTCTACACGACGGATTGATAAGCGATTTTGTTTAAACATCAAGAACAGTGTCCCATGTCGGATTTTTGATGAATAAGGGACGCAGAAAGTATGTCTTTGGCTTTCAGCATCAAATTTGAGCGATGTCGAACTGGGCCTGTGCGAAATGTATGCTAACATGCCGCGATGTCTTCGGCGTACCAATCGCAGCCTCTGGTGATGATCACCTCGTTTTCAATCATTTGAATGCATTGTTCATTGTTTTAGTGATTAGCAGCATATGGCCATCTCCACCCACACTGAATTGCAACACCTTACGCTTTATCCTTTGTGTTGTTCAAATGGGATGAACAATCTTTCCTAGATGTTAGTTTGTAAGTACTATGCATGTGTATTCAATATTATGTTTATTTTTGTTGCTGAATTTTATATTAACTTATTTTGTTATTTGGTAAAGAAGTTAAATTACTAACAGAAAACACATTTGGAGGTAAGTAATGTTAGTTTTTCTGGGAAAGCAGAGCAAACATGAAAGGTAGGCACCGAGCCTCTGGTGGTTTTTTGTGTTCTCTTTTTCACAGCTGCTGTTCTTTATTTCTGACTCCTGTCACCAATAGACAACTATCAGAATTTCACAAACTGCTCTTACTGCACCCTGACACATCATTGGGAGGGGGTTACTGAAGTTCAGTAAGTTATAATGCCATTCAGAGAATTTATGGGGAATGCTAAAAAAACGGGATTGTGGCTCGGGGTCTGGATATTAACATCTTAAGAGGCGGTACACGGTTGAAGGAAATTCTGCTATACGGAGATAGTAAATACGAATGTTAGCATTTTCAATCGAAATACATAAATTAAGATTTGAGCAACCGATGAGATGAGGGCAATTCCTGTGCCTGAACTGAAGATAGTGGCAGTAGTGGCTATGTGACAAGAAGATTGTGGGATTATTGGAGAACAAATGGGGAGGATTGTAATGACTTTCATTGCAAGAGGAGAAGGAGCAGGGTTCACCGTGTGAGGGTCAATCAATACACACGAATCTTCCTCCTGGGGAGTCCCGTGCAGTTTAATCAATACGCATGGATCACGCCCGCGGGTGCATCGTGTGCCATGCGCGGGTTTGGAATGAAAAAAATAGGCAGACCGTAGTTCCCTCGCTGACACTAAACTGAGAATGGTGAAGACTGGGGCTTGAGGCAGACGTATAAGGTGGATTTAGTGAAGACATCCAATTCATTTATTTGGGGATGTATCTATAGAGATAGAGATCTCACAAGTTTTTATTGGGTTTTGGAAAATGTGAAATGCCTTTATCGTGGGCCCTGCCGCATGAAAGGTCAGAGCGAATCAATTCACTGGCTGTGCATGCCGGCCGCCCCTGTCCTGACGCCATTTCTGAGGCCCCCACCAGTGTGCACCTGACGTGTGGGCCCTTGTATGAAAAATGTTTCTTGGAAGTGCTAGGAAAAAAAAGGCCAGTGATCTTGTAGTGGTGACGCTCACTGATTTGCTCTCACTGTGCCTTGTGACCAGCATGACTAGAAAATTTCAGACCATGAAAAAATACCCTTTCTTCACCTCATACTTTAAATTACATGTTACTCAGTTTAGATTTGTGATGAAAAGGGAGCGCATAGATAAACTTGTGTTTCAAATGTTGTGTGAGATAAACTCTTACAGACAGGTTTACTAATACATTCTGTTTTACCACTCTTCTACTTAAGCTTAATCAGTTGGTTTTGCTGGAAACCAATTGCTGTTCTTTTATCTCTGCGTAGTTCAAGTTTCTGTCGTATAGTTAGTAGTCAGTTGGCAACACATGCCCAATCCCTGCCTTGTTAGGAAGGAGTACTGCTGGAATGATCCATATTTTAGTCATGAAAATGGATAAGTGGAAGAAATCAATGCAGCGGAACTGGGCATTGTCGGTCAATAATGCTAACGTCCCACTCTTTGATATTATACGTGCGCGTCTGATGGGAGAGCAGCCAACCACCTTGCACAGGTGCAGGTTTCACCTCTGCATTCGTCATCTCAGTGCCTCATCTCAGCTGCTGCTCTCGAAATCTCATTTGAAGATGATAAATGGCATGAAAAGTTTGAGGCAGTCGGTTTGGCAGACAGCTACTCTGCTTGCAGCTAAACCTATATAACTGAGACACAATCCAGCCGTCTGGTACTCTGAGGCCATTGTGAGGCCCTGGATGTCAGAGCTTGCGCATCAGGGCCGCAAGGCGGAACTGACACAAAACCACGATTAGCGCATGATGGCCTGATAGTGGTCCAGGAGCCTCCGTGATAGCCAATGAGGAGGCTCCGTTTGTCAGTTTACCCAAGACTGGGAAAATAAGATATCTTCTCGCACTGCCCTCACAAAACACCTGTCCACTCTCACCTGAGTGATATGATAGACATGGCCAGGGATTGCTTGCAGTAAAACCAGTGTTTTGCCCTGTCCACTGAAAAGAACACGTATTTTATTTCTGTTAAACCCTCTTTAGATTTTGCTGCACACGCTGTCAGTTTTAACCCCAAAGTAATATTACATATCAGCACAACAGGCTTCAGAGAAAAAAAAAAAAAAATTATTTACACAGTTCCTGGCTGTCATAATCTTATACGTATGGGTGTTGATTTGAATTCAGAATGTGGTTTGTTAAATAAAGTTAATTCTGAAATTAACATCCACCCTACATCAACATCTCATGTGATCTTCAATAAAAGGCCTAACTGCCCACTAACCTTAAATCCTCTGCCTTTCCCTTGTCTCTGCACTCAGAGTTCCTACTGTATATAAATAACACTGAACTTGTGTTTCGTTTGATAAGTTATGCATTTCCTATGGTCCGTAAAACACTAAAATGATTTTTCGTGCCCACCTCTGTCCACATTCAGAATGATGTGATTACATGTTTTAAGGCAGGCTTGTCAAGTCTAGTTGTATTTGTTTTGTGTATTATTTTATTTGCAGCTCTGTGGTTAATCTGGGTGGCACGGTGGCGTGGTGGTTAGCACTGTTGCTGCGCACCTCCAGTGGTGGGTGCTGCGCACCTCCAGTGGTTGGTGCCCCACCCTGGGTGTCCCGTGCTCTGGGATGGGCTCCAGGTTTCCCCGCAACCCTCATCAGGAATAAGCAGTTAAGATAATGGATGGATGGTTAATCTGTCCGTGCGCGTGGACACGCGCCCGCACACGCTTTATTTTGGACTGCTGTACAGACCTGAGCTAACTTCAGTAGTGCAGTAACGCACATGAGCACTTCCTGAGCTTTGATGTGCAGATAAGTGTGTGCCTTTCATTTCACGGTGACAGAGGGAAAGAGTCATAAGCACTCTTGTGCAGATGAAGGCCCTTCCCAGCAACAGACATACACTTACGACCTTAATTACATTGTTTTCTGATTTACTTTGTGACACTATTGAATTACCGCTGTGATGTTCAGACTCACTGTTTGACTTTTGTGTCTGTGAAGATTTTTTATTTTTTTTACAAGCCACCTAATGAGTTTGTATGTCCTGCCGTTTTTTAATTTCTGAAATTAAGTCTTGTTGCAGCTTCAATTATGCCTAAGCAAATTCCAAGGGCAGAGCAGGACAAGAAAGAATTGTACATGGGAAATCAAGATTCTGTTTCTATAGTTGCATATCTTCTCAGCACTGACCTCCTGCTCATTTTAACGTTCCATACAAACAACCATTTTTTTCCCTGCGAATACTGAGCAAGGACCACAAAGTGAGGCTGCAAACAATGTTTTTTTGGCTTTACACCCCCTGCCCTTCACTTGACCATTGCACCTGGATGCTAATGTTCATAGTAGTCATTTGTGTAAACATTACGTGTAAACGTTAGCATTCAGAACATTCAGCTTTGCAGGTCTGTGGCCCTTCATCCCACATGAACTGGCCAATGAGATCTTGACTGTTCCCCTCAGCTAAGATACTGTAACATTAAGGGGTGGCACACCCTGTAATGTGAAGACGTACAACAGCCTATTGCGCCCGGATATTCATTGCCTTGTTTCAATTTCACGTGCTTCCCATGGAGAAAGATCATACATAGTCACCCAGTGTTTCATTTGTGTGTTTCTAAATGAGGTGCTAACTGTGTACATGACTTCTGTAAGTATATCATACCATTGGTGGGGGGGGGGGGGGGGGCGGGGGGGGGAGGGGGCGGGAGACGAGGAAGAGAATGGGGGAGTTTAAATGTTTGAGA
>JABJVR010047367.1:0-27975 GCA_025773905.1 Chitala chitala | reverse complement strand
CACCACAGGCAATTTGGACACACCAATCAACCTAACCTGCATGGTTTTTGGACTGTGGGAGGAAACCGGAGCACCCGTGCTAACCACCACGCCACCGTGCCGCCATGCTGGTGGACCTTGATTAGATTTAAATATGTGTGTAAGATGGTTTATCTTTGAGCAGGGTTTGCAACAAGTGATGTTACCAAGTAGCGTTTTCTCCCAGTGCTCCATGCTTCAAAAGTTCATCCATGTTTTACGATTAATACAGCAGCGTTATTTTGCAGTAAATAACATTCAAATTACACTGCCTGTCCTACATTGTCCAATCAGCTACACGGTTAAATTTCACCATAAATTACGCAGCCAATTTTTAGCAGGAATTACACTAGCAATAAAAGCGTCATGGTTCATGGTGAAATACATGCACTGATGTGTTACCATGACCTACCCTGTCACACCCTGTGATTTACACCACTGTTCTCCTTCCTGATATGTGCCAAGCCCAGTAATAATTAAACACCACTCGGAGCGACTTGAGGGCCGAGTGGCACTTGATGACACCGCGTCTTCCGCCCGGGAGACCTTTCAGAGACACTGCACGTTGTTTAACATGAAAATAACATGCTTCAGTGGAGCTTTAAATACGTGTTCTTCATAAATAACACATGGTTCTCGTCGTGCTTATCCATACACAGTATAATGAAAACAAAGCGGCAGACGTCAAACAAGTACACCAATATGTAGCCAATTAGAACTGGCAGAAATTGTTGTAATTCCAAAAGATGGATAAAACTAAAATTGTTTGCAAGAGTGCAACCTGGGTGGGTGTGTGCATTGTGTGTTGCCAGTATTGCAGTGCATCTGGCTTACAGCACAAAACATTGCAAAACAAACAGCCTCTTGATCATTTTATTCTTTGTGCTTTGTTTTGCTGACTGCCCTCAAAACAAAAGACAAGATGGTGTCACCACAGTCCTCCAGGGTCCCAAAACACTGTCCTGCCACGCCTGCCTGTCTCGCCAATCCACATCTGTGTCCTGTACCTGAACGTTGATTCACAGCCCTCAAACATGGTCTCTGTGCTTCAGCAGGGCCCCTTCTGGTTGTCTACCCCTCCCACATTAATTATTCACAACATCCAAATAATGGTCTGCTCCATTGTCAGTTTAACCAAAAATTATAGAAGGCATAGAAAAATAAACTCACCCTTAACAATGCACACTATTACATATTCAGCATTATTTTGTCTATGCTCTTTAAAATTATTGTCTGGTCTAAATGCCGCTGGGATGTCCCAGATGTTTGGTGTGTGTGTGTGTGTGTGTATGTGTGTGTCCCTCCAGACGCCGTCCCACCATCATATCTATAAGCCTGTAGCCCAGCAGGGGTTTAGGAGCCCAGACACCTGTCAGGGCCGCACGTCTTATCCCAGGGGAGTGTGACGGTGGGAGGGGGGGGGTAAAGATGTAGGGGCAATAACATCCTCTAATAATGACCAGGAGTGGCACGCTTCCTAATGAAAAGACTAGACATATGCTTGTTTTCCTGCATCCAATCTCTCTGCACACCGACATTTGAGAAATCCTTGCCAAGGATTTCAAAGCTGTTTACACGTCACGTTGAAGGTACAGCGAGGATGTGAAGACATGTTTTCCCAGACACTAAAATTTTCCCCATTATTAACTTCTGACTATACTCTTCTTCATTACCATGGTTACAGTCCTGGCTTCATCTTGCTAAAATCAGTTCTAGTGTATGTCACATGCACAAATCTAGCAATGCCACTCTCTCAACTTGTTCTTTCCCGTCCTATACAATGGTACAGACCATGAATAATTAACAAACAAATAATCTTAGCAGATGATACAGCAAATCCTTTGGTAGGGCTTCTTAGCAGAGATTTTTTTTTCCATTCACTGATATCGTGCTCTGCCACTTCTTTAAGTAATTAATAATTACATAATAATCCTATTTTATACACAAGTATTATTTTATGCAAAAAAATTCAAAAGCATTTTGTTATTACTAATGCTCACTGAACCAGTTGCAGAATTTCTACTAAAGAAAAATCTTATAAAGAGTCTCAGATTGCATTTAGTCAAATTTAATGTGTAACCCATGCAAAGTACAAATTTCTAGTGTGCTATGAAGGGCCGCACTTTTGTTGGACAAAAGTGTAATGTAACATTTTTTCAGCGTTCCCATCATAATGAGCATTTAGCGAAACGCAGCCTTAAAAATTATAAGTGACTTTTGGCAACCATTAGTAAATTAAAGCTGCAAAAATGCCAATCCCGAGGGAAAAATTAGACAAATACAATAAATTGCTTCAAATGTACATTTATGTTGAAATGACTTTCATGAGTATGCAATTACGGGAAAATATTAGCGAACAGGATTTGACACGCCCAACAGAAGAGCCACATACTGCTGGTAAAATTAAAACTGTCGACAAAACACACACCATAAGCAGTCATGTTGTGTCTCACGAAGGACTGTTGTGGAGATTGTTACAATGACCCAAGGTTCAAGGACATACTATTACTCATACTGAGTTCAAGAGAGGTGCTGCAGTAGAACACTTGTTCAAGGATACTTAATCTGAATTGCTTCAATGAAACGATCAAGATGTTATACCATGTATAACACATCCAGTAACATTTACGTGGCTCAGAAAACATCATCTATCCTCAGCGACATGTCCGACTTACAAAAAAAAAAAGACTCAAACCCTAAGGTTACTGGTTCAAATTCTAGGCCTCAACTAAAGTACCAAACCTCTCTGCTACAGCTGCAAGACAATTAAAATGAATCAGTTTTAAAACACACCAGGCAGCCAAGCAGCTAAATCATATGAATATAATTAAAGAAATACCATGACAAATGATGATGTAAAATTTGCACTTCTGAGGTGACATTATGATTTAACCCAAACGTTATGAGGGAATGGGTTTTAGAAGACTAGTTCTACCACCTGGTATGCTCTACAGTGTTTGAGCCCTGGCTGGCTTATGAATCCCTTATATTTGTGTGTGTGTTAATTGGGGACTTTAACACGTTTAACCATATTTGCAATTCACTGAATTAGAAAAATTGGATGTTAACATAAAAATGCAATGAGGAAAATAACAAAATTATTTTAAATTTACAACTGCACTAATTATAGCCAAGAGCATGAGAATTTATGCAGCAGAGAAAATAACGACTTTTACATTACGCTTATGCATGTGTACAATGCAACAATGTACAAAGGTTTACAAAACCTTAAAATTCAAGGTCTTGTGTAAGACTGAAATACAGAAAAATGAGCGAATTCACACATCGCTTGGTTTTTACTGTCATGAATATGTAGAGTATGAAACTGTCACATTCTGGCAGCATGGTGGCGTGGTGGTTAGCACTGTCGCCTTGCACCGGGGTTTGATTCCCACCTTGGGTCTGTGTGTGTGGAGTTTGCATGTTCTTCGTGTGCTTGGTGGGTTTTCTCTGGGTTCTCTGGTTTCTTCCCACAGTCCAAAGACGTGCTGGTTAGGTTGCTTGATGTGTTCAAATTGCCTGTAGTGTGTGTGTGCATACTTTGTGGTGGGTTGGTGTCCCTTGGCCTGTGTTCTGGGATGGGCTCCATGCTTCCCTGTGACCCTTAATGGGATGAAGTGGTATAGAAGATGACTGACTGTCACATTCTGCCCATGGTGTTTGTGACTGTGCCCCTTTGTTCTCCAGCCAGTTCCCTTGTTTGTTTGAGTGTTCACACTTGGTACATATTTGATTTTGTTTGACAAACCTTAAATTGGGTGTTGTATGTTTTGCACTTGCCTGGCATTGAAGCTTTTTAGTTGTACTCGCCTGGCCTTTGCCTCTGGTCCTGGCTTGTGTCTTTGTTCATGTTCAGGTTTTTCCCTAGTGTGCCCCTTGTCACTAGGTTATTGTTGTCTAATATTGGTTTTGTTCTCATTGTGTTGTTATTTTGTTTGGCTTTTTATTACCGTTACATTCTGTTCAATAAAGTCTCTGTCAGCAACTATGACAGAAAGTAGTCAAGCGGGCCTCTTCACATATTTGAAAGCTGTGAACACAAACATGGAGCGGTTAAAATATTTACGCTCAGTTAATACCAGAAAGTTTTTCTGTTGTACATGAAAGCTGAGAACAGAAATTAAAATAAAGCTCCTTAACTATGAATTAGCCTCTTCACAGAGGCTGCATTCGATTGTCAAGCAATTTTGTTCCTGACCTCTTCATTGCTGAGCAATAAACAAGCTAAAAAAGGTTATTTCCTTTGGAGTCATTGTGCCACCAGTGGTCTTTGACTCAATTAACATGCTCTGGAACATAACCGAAAGAACATGATTCACAGATAAGGTCTGATCTCCTCAGAAAGCAAACACACTTTGATGCTACACACTGCCTTTTGCTTTGTTCAGAAATATCTACGGAAAAAATCTGATAAGAAGGACATAAAGCAAGCTAAGGACTCACATGAAACATGTAGTTGGCTGCCACCCCCCTCCCCCATTTTATTTGAAAAATATTGTACAATATTTTCAGGTCTTCCTCTAGTTTATCACTTCACAGAGTGTCTCAAGAGTCTGGAGTCAGGAGCCCATGAAAATTACCGTAATGTCCTCTAAACAAAAGACTGTATTGCGCTTACCAGGGAAAATGTTAGCACATTTTTAAAATGTGTCATCCCTGGGGCCATGGAACACAAAGGGAAGAGAACAATGTAGTCTTGTCAGAGTTTATACCTGCAACATGCAAATAAACACAGAGAACTCATCTAAATGTTGGTTTTCATGGCACTGTCATTACGGAACTCTTTGTAGAGCACCCAGGAGTTTGAGGTTGCAGCCCGTTTGTGACGTCCCCTTCACGTCACCCATTGTACATGACAAAAAAACGTATGGCCTTTGTTAACAAATTTAAGGTTTTTCTCTGGCAATTATATTTAAGCATTTATTTGCACTACGTTGTTAAAAGAATTGGGGGTGTGCTGGAGAATTAATATTGTAATTGCCGTAAATGAGCATTCATTCCATTTCATTACTTTTTAAATTATTTTCTGGAGAACAAAGAAAATACTAGATGCATGAATTAACCAAACTCCCACCAGTGAAAACCTGCAGGTAATCAGGTGTGCAATCTCACAGTGAAATTTACGGGTTTGTCATTCACAGGAGAAATTAGCCTGAGCATCACATTCCAGCAGCTCTTCAGACGGCTCCATAAAACGCTGCTACCTCTTGGATTTGTCCGTAAATGCTTTACAACTATCTGCAAAAAGGATTTACAAAAATTCAGGTTTTTAGGCAGATCCTTAGGGCACACAAAAATGAAAAGGCCAGTCAAAAGAATGAACTGTGGTCTGACTACTTCAGAGCTTCACTCTGCAGAAGCTTGGCTTTTTTCTTCGCTTACATTGCACTCAGAAGTCACTGTCTTGGGGGCAGAGGAGCATCATGACAGAATGCAGGGTGCTTCAGTATCAAAGAAAAACACAAGAGTCAAAACCATCCAGAAACATGCGACGTTGCACCTGTGCAGTGTCACGGTCAGGACTTGAGAGCAGCAGCCTAATCTCTAGAGCTGCTCCAATGACCCCCCCCAAGCCTCCCCTTGGCTCTGCTGAGAAGTGTGGGGGAGGGATTTCACAGCGGTTCACTTTCCGATGGGCAGAACAGTGGCTGATGAGCAAGCGCAGGGGGAGTCCATCTCCTCCGTTAGGAAAACAGGAAGGAATCAGGACGCTCCGTAATGCATGTAGTATTAATGCTCTCAGCGCAATGGCTTTGCTGCCCTGCAGACAGACTTAGGTCTCAAACATGGCTTTTCTCCTACTCCCATTCTGTCTCTGGAGTGCAGCAAAAAAGTCTGGCAACATTTCGCTTACGTTGCGCTGACATCAACAGACGTTATACAGTGGTAGCCTAATCAAAGAAAGGCAAAAAGCAAACCTGAATCTTTGAACACCAATAAGCGTGTGACGGGAGTGAGGACGCCCTGTTCTCAGATGTTATGTCAGAAGAAGTTACTTACCAACTCGAAGTACTTTCACCCACAACACCTCATTATTTCAAATTATAAACCATACGTTTAAAATTACTAGTGTCCAAGCCTTGTAGTTTACTGAATTCAGACTCCACTCACTCAAGACTTAAAAAGGTTTTCAGTAGCTGCTCATTTCTGTCAGTGCCATATAATATTACTAAACCTACTCAGTAATACAGAGGCAATATGGAGGCTCAGTGTATAGAGCTGTTGCTAAACAAATCTAGGATCGTAGGTCAGAATCCAGACTTAGATGCTGAGTGTTTGGCATGTGCATGTTCTCCCCTGCCTCTGTCGGACTCCTGAGCGCTCTGCTTTCCTCCCACAGTGCAAAGACACACAGGTCTGCTGGACTGGCTGCCCTACCTTGGCCTCTGAATGAGTTCCCGTGATGTGTTGGTGTCACATCCCAGGAATGCTGACTTTAAACCCTGTGTTTCCATGATGCAGCACCAGACCCCTCGCAACAAAGCAACCAATAAATTATTGGTGAAAAACCTGCAAACTTAAACTACTGATCATGTTCACAAAGGTGCAATATAAATGCTATACATTCTCTTAAAAAGAACATAATGCTAAAAATGTCTTCAGTTAGACATTATTTTAATTATTTCTTTACACCAAACTCAAAGTGACTGAACACTGACTATTCACTGCTTTGACAGTCTTGTTACTGATGAGAACATAAGCCTTTGTAATACAAGCTACAAAGGCACCTTGAAAGAAGTTCACACACCTATATAACCCACGGCACAGAAAAAAGAAACCATCTGCTGTTGTTTTGTTGTTGGGATGTGTGCCTGTGCATGTTTATAAATTAAACCTCTGTTGTAAAGAGGTCTATTTTGTGTGTATGCGTGTAGGGGGTTTATACACAGCATTAAGTGCCACTGTTTGAGCATATGCAACAATGGTTTGTAAATGTACACGGAACTTGCACAACCACAAATGCAATCCTGCATAAATGCAGTCTGTAAATGAATATCTGTTGTGCAAAAGCAGACACACAGTCTGTAAACAGATATCAAATTTGCACATTAAAGCAATGCATCTACAGCCTACAACTTGAGTAAATACTTTAGGGAGTTGATGAAGCTGAATTATGCAAATGCCACTCTGGTTCATTTACAGATCTTAGCTACATTTGCATAGAGGTTTGGCAAGCTTTTTGCCTAACAGGTGCCAACTGTCAGTTACCAAAACATCAATATGTCCTATAGCCAATCCTGCCAGTGACCCTGTGATTAAGTTTGTGTAGGTTAATATTTTGTTCTGCAGTTTTTTCTGCTATAACACAGGCAGATTTGACTGTGTTTGGTATTAAACTTTGTTCAGAACATTGCTGTATTCCTGACCTGATCTGCATTATGTCAGGTGGAAAAAACAATCCAGAGATGATGATATATGACATAATGTAGATTTCAACAATTACCTGTCAGTGAGCCAGTCATTATCAATTAGCACTTATAATATAAGAAAGGCAAACTGATTTACACGTTAGAAAGAACAACAGATTCATAAAACTGCTATATGAGTGTTTGTAAATATACTTAATCAGCTTTAGTATTTTTCTGTAAAGCACTTTTTTCTGCTTTTATACTTTAATGTAATATCAACATCGCTACATCTGTTTTAATATAGATTGTCTTCATTTGCTAGACATCGTAGTCGTTGCAGCAATGCATTTTAGTATCTAAGGCAAAAGCTAATTAAAACAGCAGTATTACGTTATTCCAGTTTACCAACACTGCCAGCCAGACAGACAGGCACACACAACCTTGTCAAGAGCATCTTGTTCTTCTACCCGACACAATGTCCTTTTCTCCAGCCGTAATGTTTGAGTATGTCGACAACCAGTGCTTCTACCAAATGAGTTTCCTAATTATCTAACAATTCGTGGTCCTAACAGTCTTTCCACGCGTTTGATTCTGTTCTGTAGTAAGATAAATACAGCGTCCACCCAGCAAAAGCGTACTGCTGTGTTCCCAGATCAGTCAGTCTCACTTTAATCCCCTCTGTGTTTTTAACTAACGCACCGTTTAAAACCTCCGCCCCTACCCTCAACACGAGGTACATAATGACCATTTGAAACAGAACCTGCTGGTGTTCATCTCGTAGCTCCGCAACAAAAAGCTTAAGGCTATGCAAAAATATCGAAGTTTGTGGATATACGATCAATACAAAAAGTAATCTATAGTATCGAAATTTTGAAAAACCAAATATCACGTTATTCCACTGTTTCAAACTTTCAGTAGTAAATAGATATGCTCATTTTACCACTTACTGCTGATTTCCCATAAAACACACTTCAGGGGAAAACCTGTATTGCCATGGAAGGATGATTGCCAATAATCAGACGTAGGAATCGTGATTCTTTTCTGCTAGGCGCTTCAAAGTATCTGTTATAACACAAATAATTGCGTGACATTGTTTTGACGTTGAATTAAGAACAGGATTATATTGCGTAGCAGAAATTCATCTCAGCACGGTCTCACGTTGAAGGTGAGTTGATAACGCTTTAATTAAACCAGTGTAAGCAATAACTTAAATTACTGTAAAGATTACTATTACGGTTGATTCGCACACACACCGCTAAAATAACTGCCCAGCAATAACGTTACCGCATTTAAGTATTTTTATCCAGTTATTTAAACGCACCGATGTTTCTGGCACCAGAAAACATTTACAGCCCACGCTTTTGAGAAAATAAAGTAACTTTGCAGTCGACAGACAGGTCTGTCCATCTATTCCTGTTCAGACTTCTAACTAAACGCGAGACCACACTTGCTTGTTCACTTGTTTAAGAACTAAAGATCCTGATGCTATCCAAGCCGTAAACTGATTTTATTATTTTATTCAGTTGTGTTACATAAATGATCACCTGCGTACGACGGTCTAGTATTGAACAAAAGGAAAAAATACTCTTCCTTGACAAGGTCGCAGACTATTTTTTGAAGGGGTGTAGTGACGTCACATTTACGCCTGCAGGTAGCGTCGGGGGTTCTTACAATATTTCCTAGTCGCAAATCTGACTTTCTTCTCATACATGTACATACAACACATTAAACTACAAAAAACTTATCTGAAAGTGGCACCAAATTGCAATCGTTACTACTGTGTAATGGTCATCGAACTGGCATAATAATGACTTACCAAGTAAAATACTTGCAATTAAAAGAGCCGGAATCTCCATGGTTTTGCGGACTCTTTTGTCCTCGGCAGTAACAGCCTGAAATCCCCCTCAGTTGCGTAGCCCCGATACCAAGCTTTCGTTACTACAATCCTTTTCGCTTGTAGAAACTGTAATCAGTGCCGAATTTCGTAAGAACGCTGGTTTTGTGCTAGAGTAGAACACATAATAATTAGCATTACTCCTTTTACGGAGGTGTTCAGTTCATCGTGAAATACAAATTAATTGCCTATTGTTGAAAGCAGTCTTTGTAGTGTGCGATTTATCTTGTCACTTTTTGCTCAAACAGCTCAAAACAGCGTCCGCTTTGTACGTTTTCATCTCCCGTTAAACAGTGTTGTTCCTTATCTTCACGTAAAGTATCCAGACTTCGTACGCTTCTGTTTCCGTATGTATGCGGTGCCCAGGAAAAAAAGAAACAAAAATAACTACAAGGATCAGTAAATTGAATACATCGATCGCGATGGTGCGCTGTATTTTGCTTGCTCTTGTAGAGACTATGTGTTCGTTGCCCTACAGAGAGACTTTAATATCAGAGCTGGCTGAACGGTAGATACTTCCATTTCGTCTTTTGCCTGTAGAGGACAATTAGGTGATGCTTCACTTCGACTCGACTGCACTACCAGTCAGTAGTTGCTATCGGCACATGCACAAAGACTCTCTCAGCCCTGCCCATTTTCACGTTTAAATACACGAGGAGCGATAGGGTATTTGTCCTTCAGAGTTTTTTTTTCTGTCTAGTTTTCGGTCTGTTAACCTAAGACTATCACGAAGTCAATCACCAACCTCCCAACTACAATTTAAACGTTTTTGGACTATCCTTCAAAAATAATAATAGTAAAATAAATAAATTTCATACAACCGACGCACCATACACAATAACCTATCACCATATACTTTCTGGGGAAGTCTCTATTGTCCATGAAGGAACATACGGAAATTACATGCTTCTCTTCTCTTGACAGGATTTGAATGCATTCAATAATGCTTCCGAAAAGATATTTAAATCCCTAGAGATTAAATGTGATATTTTTACTCTAATTATCAACAAACATTACTAGAGAATTTAATATTTTTTCTTTCATTCAGCTTTTTGGTTCAGTAAATTCAATGTAGGTTCAATCATTAGTTTTTGTTGTCGGAACTTTTGTGTCCTTCTTATCACTGATATTTCAAAGACTATTGTAGACTAAGATTCTATCGGGCTGTGGACGTACAGCACGCAAAATGCGGAGTAACAGCTATGTGTATGGATCCCTAATACTGAGACTTTCTCATCTTCATCTCAAATTGTTTGTTATGTAAGACATGCAGTCCTTCTTTTTACACGTATGGCAATATTTGCGGTCCTTTTAATTCTGATCCTTGTTTTGTGTCCCTAAAACCCGCCTATCGGTATTAACAATGCGGGATCTTTACTCGCTTCTACAAAGACAGGAGGAGGAGTTTCCTTTCGCAGTTGGCAGAGGGCGTAGACTATTTTGATTTTGAAGCAGTCTGGTGGCGGTTGCGTGTGTAAGTTCGCGTCCCCTATGGTAGAAATAACAGAAAGAAACATTAATTTGGTTGAATCTGTTGTTATACCGACTATATGTAAGCATTTAATCTTCTATGACAGAAAACTAGATTATTTTGTGTTAGTAAATGCACTGAGCGCATCGTTACAGACTGTCTGTTTAGCGGGTGAAAGGTGGATTTTTAATATTTAACTATTCCGTATGCTTGCGTAATCGTTTTGCTCTTATTCTATTTATTGAAGTTGAGGGATTTGTTCAAAGAGGCAGAAAAAAGTACAAGTCGTATATAATGTATTCGTTCCTTACAACTGCTCCTAAATTAGACAGTCAGACTATGCTCCCAGACTGATAATATACAACTTCAAACACAGTCCACGGCTGTAGATTAGTAATCAGTTTGACGCCCAATGCAATTCGTTTGAGTAAAGTTACTGAAACCGAATAAAATGAAAAACCAGATTTAGATCTCCTTATGCAACATCTTAGACATAAGCAGCAAATGACGAAATTAAAACATTGATTCTTAAAATCATGCATATAATCATTATTCACATTGTACCGGATTTGGGTCGTTTTCATATGCTGAGTAATACGTGAGTACTCACTGACCAAAGCAAAATGCAAAGCAAGTTGTTGGTAGCTTCTTTCACCATGGGGGAGGCAGGGTGAGGAGAGGATCGTCTTCCAGATGGGCGGGAACTGCCGAGAGCTGAGAAGCTGCTGAACAAAGCAGTTTAGCAGGTGTGGTCGCCAGTAGCAGGGGTCCTACTCTGGACCCAGAAGTATACAGGTTCTGAACCAGTTTATGTTTGTTTGGTACCCAAAGGACGAAGATCGAAGGCCCACCTTGTATACACGCACTCTCCAAATGCAGTAAGGCACGCAATCTCCTAGTGCTATTTTATCCATTAACAGTCTCCAGGTCTTTCATAGAAAAGCCACAAATCCGTAAAACAATGGGAAGGAAACTACAGGGGAATTTACAATTTAACTAAGGTTAAAGTATGTTCTGTTTTTTATTTTTTTTTTTTTTATATATGCATTTGATGTATTTCAGCAGGTCTCAAAGGAGACTTGTAACGAATTCACAGAACAAACCTGCTAGGTGGTGTTGCTTCGGGGAGAAAGATTTGTTGCATTCCTCATCTCGTATTTGCATATTTTCGATGTGCGTGTCAGCATTCAGGGTGCATAAATCTCTTTTTTGTGCCTTTCTGGCATACGTGATCAGCAGCTCTTTCAGAGTCTCATCAAGTGTTGAGCTGAAGAGGCACGCTTCCTCGTGGAGGTTTTTAAAAGAACCCTCTGCGCGAGTCATTCCCACGTGTGTCTGCAACACCCTGGACCCCTACTGCTATTAGGCAAACTTTGGAAAAGGTTTAACTGAAGTCAAAATGAACCTCCAACAGACTGAAAAAGCGCTTTAAAATACTTTTTTTCCATTGTTTTACTGTGCTTATACGCATATCCATAACGCCTTACATGGCTGTCACATCAACATGTAGGGTATCAATAATAATAAAAATTTAACAACAACAATAATAATAATGCAGCGAAGTGGCATTCTTAAAGATATGAGTCATGCTGTAGTGAAGTGGTGCTTTATGAAAGCATTACTGCAGTTTATTATAGTCAGAATTTTTAAAAATATAACAGTGGCTCAATCAAGGCAAAATGTAACACTGCTGAGAGTACTCAGTATTTGAGACAAGAGTCAGGAAAACAGTAAACAGAACACAAATGCAGACAGACTTGAAAAACAAAGCCAAGTGCACACACTAAGAAAAGACCAAACTAACGCATGCATCGGTTGATCAAGCTTTAATCACCTTGTTATAACGTAAAGCTACAACAACAATAATGCACACTCCCTTTACTCACTTTTACGCAATCACACAAACGCAAACTGTTTCTCTGACAAAAATTTATGTACTTAAAAAAGGAACGGTAATCGCAATTTGATCATATACAACTGTAACGTTAAACATTGCATTGCTCAAAATGTTAAAATATATGGCTGTGAGAAAGTGGGAAGACTTCAGAATTTGCATTTAATTTGATACAATGTGTTGATGAAGAATGAAATATTTAATTTACAGGAAGAAACAGGATAGAGTTATGGGGGGATATGCATATCTTCTGCCTTTCCTTATTGGTATAAGATGTAATTTGACATATTAATACATTTTAACTTTGTTCTTTCACTGAAATGATGAAAAATGCAATATTAAAAATAATAAAGGCAGCATGTTTTGATTTTGAAATCATCAAACATGGGGAGCAGGTATAAAGCTCTCAGTATTTATTGTTTGAAAGTTATAAATTATTTCTCCAGAAGTCTTGGAAGCAGACATGAAACAGTAAACGAGTAAATTTAACATTCTGTTATATTATGAAGCTGAGGAAGTGCAAAATTTTTACACAGGTCTACACATTATACATGAATTTTCAGGGTCCAGATGAGTCTGGAATGACTGTAATAACCTGCAATAGGGATTTCTTTTTTCAGGAAATCATTTGCTTCAGTCAATTTATTCCTGATTGCTTTGATCTTTTCAGATGGTCTATTGTATGTAATAGTCCTATTTTCAGTTATTACAGTTTTTAGCTTCCATATGAAAATATACAAAATGAATGTATTCTGTGCAAAACACTGCCACTGAAAATGTCTTGTAGTTTTTTCACAGTAATACCAGCTAGAATGTTGACCAGTGGTGTAGCCAGAATTATTCGTTTGAAACTATTACTATGAGCCGAAGGAATGAGACCTCATAACCATTTGGTGCAGTAGCAAGCACCTGGGCAGTGACACAGTATCTGCATGTGTGGAGCAAATCTGGGAATTGGATATCCTCTGAGGTCACACAAGATGCAGTCTTAAGATGACAAAGGACACGAAAAGCAATCCAACTGCTGAGGAAATGTCAATAAAATGGCTTCAGATCCCAGGAGGGGTACTTTTCCAAGCAGGAACCAAACCATAATTGGTTCTGTATATATCTGTCTGGACCAATCTGTTAGCTGTGTAAGCTGAGCTGTATACAGCACTGCCTGAGAAAATACTGAGGTGAAATAAAATGTGTTTCAAACCCAGGGGAAATACATGATACAAATACAACAATAAGAATATCCAGCTTTTAGGATTATTCCGCTGTCATGCATGCACGATCCAATTTACATTAATTGTTTTTTTTTTTTTAGTTCCAGTGTAAAGGCTTCTGTTTGGCTTGTTGACTTCAAAGATTCCAAACTTTGAACTATTGTTTCTGTTCAGAGCAGCACAGAACAATACATTCAAACATTTTAGTACAGTAGTAACCACCTTTTGTACAGGTAAAACCAATTGCAACACTATGGTACCATTATCAAATTATGCTAGCATAACATGTCTATGAAGATTCTTGGGTATACAGGTCACAGTTAGCTAGTAATACATACATATTTGTAGGGTATTGTGTATTACGGTACAAGACAAGAAATACTGTTGACCCAGATCTGACCTGACTGGCTCTTGTTAGGGCAGAGTACATCAAACATGAATCGACAATATCAGACTACTGCAGGTGTGTGTACTCAAGTTTTCTGGTGTCCCTTGGCCAGGGGCGGACTGGGACTTGAAAACAGCCCTGTAGTTTTCAAGTCCCATTCCAGAGGTGGGGGGTGGCTTTACAAACCATTTATGTTGAAAATAGCAAGCACATGGGTGCTTTAAACCTATTGTGTATTTTATGGTAAGTATGTCTGATGGCTGTCCACACACTAGGTCGGCCAGCCATTCTGGCATTAGACAGAAGGTCCAGATTCCCAGTCCGCCTATGCCCTTGGCTACCTGTGCAGAAACACAAAAGAACCTGAGTTTCAGGCCTCTTTATATGCAAATCCTCTTGACTACTGGGACAACTTTTGGCCATTAAAGCACTGGAACATCGAAAGAGCGTAACAACCCCCGAGATTAGTACCATTGAGATTCCTGTAGAAATTTCCTACAGCCGACTTGCATATGCACATGACAATCTGAAGATTCGTTTCCTGAAATGAACTGATTTCACAAGTGTTATCTTGTGTATACGTATTAACGCAATAGAAATTTAAATGTAACGTTTTATCTCAAAAATCAATAAATAAATAGAGGTGATTTTAACCGGCCAAATTAACATTAGTAAAGCAATTTCACAAATATGACATATCTTTAGACTTTGATATATATCGTTTAACGTTAAGGATGTGCGTTAATGTTGAGTGCTGATAACGCAATATAAAGTAGACGTCCGTCCGTTTTGTTTAGTCGTACCTAGATCTGGCAGAAGACTGACTAGTCCTAATGCGCATATCGGGGTGACTGCAACGCTGGGGACCATTATATTCCAACGTCCTGTACCTGTATTTCAAGAAAGAATACTTATAAATCTAGGTGATAACGTGTCCCTTTGAGCTCGACTTTACAAAGCTTACAGCCTGCCCGTTTTTACGAGCCCCCGCTACCCCAAAAATAGTCGTATGCAGCGTTTCTCACTTTCGTTTCACCTCTTCACTTTACCTGGAGGTGTAAGAAAGATCTTTTTGTGACTGATGTGGTATTAAAGCTGCGAAATGAGATTAAACCGTATCGTTTGAGCGTTTGAGATAGGGTAAGGACAGTAAACTCCTTTCTCAGTATTGTACGGTTTATTCCTCACAGCACGAAACAACTTGTCAGAGGCTAATCTGCGATTTGCATTAACTGTCTTTTTTTCAGTTGTAAAAAAAGTAATGATGGCTTTCGAAATTGTTGCTTTATCTTTTGTATGACTAAATATGACATTAACAGGGCTTGCAAAGTTCGTTTATGGCAAAAATAAAGTATATCATGGAATAAAAAATAAAGTATATCTCCAGCATACTGCTTCATAACACTTTAAACAGGTTGATGATCTTATGTTTAGGAACTTAAACTAGATGAGAGCTGACTTTCAGTAAAATAAAAGGTCACCCCTGTATGAGCTAATCGATTGTAACCCACATATTCGCTAAAACTAATTGCTCTGTTATCTTAAGGCTAGTTTCTTCTCTTGATCATTAAGGTGCCCTGCACTTCGTAAGATTCTTTCAATGCTGAAACCATGGCAACAAGATGCTTTATGCAAGGTGATAACATGTTGATGAGATTTCATCTGAACTGAGTGATAAAATTACAAAAATAAATATCCAGGTGCCCCAGTGGTTAACGATGTGGGTATTCGAATTAAAGTTTACTCATGTAAACATTTTACAATTAAAGTCCTTCAGTAAAATATTATACAGTGCATAAATGGGTCAGCTTTGGAAAATGTGTCAGGTAACAAGAAAATACAAAATCACGCAAAATTATACAACCAGCTTGTTGGAAGCAACAGTAAAGCCATCTCTCACTGAATCTGTGTTCTTCCAGTTGGCTTATGAGTGCTTCAAGGCCCTGGTTTGAAAACACTAGTAAGTGTGGCCAAAGACACAAAAAGACATCACAGAATTGTGACTGCAAGGTTGAAAAAACTTCACAGATTTCAAGTGATCTTATTTCTCTGTATTCTGCCATTTCTATGAACCGTGAAGACAGGAAAAGGTGGCAAAGGGTTAGAGACAAAGAACATCAGAGAGGCTCCCAGGAGACACAGGACATGAAAAGTGCTATGCTGGTTAAAAAGTGTGGTTGGATATATCGTACATGCAATGGATTTGACACGAGAACGCAAGAAGGCGGAGATGAATGAGCTGTTGGTGGATGCGTTAAAAGTTTGAAGTTTTCCTCTCCTGCTGAATTTCTGAAGTTACCTCCGTCTGGTGCACATCGGTGCTAAAATTAGGCCGCTGCACAGTATTGTCTCTGACTGTTTTGTGTTAGCCTGGTTAAACCAAACAGTTTTGTCAAAATGTTTGCGATAGCCTAGTTAAACTTCATCAATATTTAAGCTGGCATGACTTCTGTTGGAAATTATACTCAAATGGCATTGAACAGTGAAAAGTGAATTGTTTGCTGTCTAATTATAAAATGACAACTTGGAGACGCATGTGCCTGAGCCGAACTGTGAGAATTTAATTGGTGCAAAGGAGCAGAGAGGGGGTGGCAATTAACTCGATTACAGTCACTAACTGAGCCTAATTAAGCCATCAGCTCAGAGTGCATTTTAGGAACTGGCATCAAAGTTGCCTGTTAGTTTGTTAACAATACAAGCAACATATTTATGGCACGATTACCTCACAACAGAAGAACTCATTTAACCATTGTTAGCCTTGAGGAATATTCAAAAAATTAATTTGCAGTTTCTGTTCAAAAGCATCAAAAAATGCTTCAGTTTCACTTTGTAGTTTCAGCTGCTCAAATCTGAATTTGTAAGCAGTTAATAACGTAGCGACCACTGCATGTGGCGGCAGGTCAGCTGCAGGGACGGTGACGTCACCCCGAGGGTCGAAGACAAGTGACCGATTGGCTTCCGGGCGAATCCCTTGTCTTTGGTGTGGGCGACCCGAGTTCGAGCCCCGATTGTGCCCTCGGTCCGTTACAATATTAAGCTGAGCACCTACATAGAATTACTGACATTTTAACTAAATTACGATTCATCAAACACTTTGATACTTCGAGGGCAACCTGGTCACATTCAGCTGTAATCAGTTTGGAAATGATGATATACATGAGACAATGATTAGCGAACAAACAAAGCTCAGTAACACACCTCCCCATAGATGCATTCCACCCCTTCTAAATAAGTGGTCAAACTCACTAAAATTGAGTTCAGCCATCTGACCAGCTGTGGAAAACACTTGTCTCATTGTCCCTGGGGGGAAGATCTTTGCGGTGTGTGACTTAGAAAAAAAAAAGCAGTGTTTCCTTCTTGGTTTCTCCTTCAGCAGTGAGTATGGAGGCCATCTGGTTCCAATCGAGTGTCACCTGTCCCTCGTCTCTCCCACTTGCAGCTCGAGGTAAGCCGTGGTGTAGGACGTGATGCAGCGTGGCACTGATGTTGACGTTAATGAAATCTCTCCAGTCTTCTTTGTCCATCTCCATTGCAAAGCTGTCAGCGCCCTGCCTCTGTGAAACTGACAGGAGTAGGGGAGCCGTCTCGCCCCGCGCTCTTTGGCATGCGTTGAATTAAACAGGAACATATTTTCGCTCTAGTTTAAAGGGGAACAATACCATTTCTTCTGTGAAATGGCATTGTTCTTTCTTCTTCCTATCAATTTACATGTTAGGTGGAAAAAAAAATTAACGGATTCTGGCTTGGGCACATGGACACTTGGCTCTGGTGGAGAGGCCGACATTTGAAGCAAATGAAGTGAAAGTCAGCATCGCCAGTAAGTGTAAGTAAATGAATATCTTATTTTCTCATCTCATGTTGTTTCATTCTCCAACTGCTTCTCCTTTGCAGGGTCATAGGTAGCTTGAAGCCTATCCCAGGGTGCAAGACAGGGTACACTCCACGCAAGGCACCAAATTATATCCTAATTCATGTGTAACTTGATGTGTGAAAAGTAACCAATGGACACATTATAGATAATTTGCTACTATAACAATTGCATAGAGTACAGAAGAAAAGATACATTTTGTATTCAGTCTCCATGGTAATGCTTTTGAGTTACTTGTTTGTAAAAATGGTGGCCAGGTGGCTCAATGGGTAGAACATCAGACTAGGATGTAGAAGTATCCTGGTTCGAAGCCCAGCCACCTGTTATGTCCTTGAGCAAGACACCCAGGGCTAGCTCATTGTAACATATTAAATGTTGTAAGTTGCTCTGGATAAAAGCATCTGCTTAAATGACTAAAAAAAAAAAATTAATATCCAAAGAAAGGTATGCTGCTCACTGCAAACATCAGTACCATCCTATGGTCATAATATGACTCCCCTTTGATTTATTAACTTCAAATTTTTTTTATTACACTTTAAAACATTTTTATTTGATAATTCCATTGCAACAGATTGATAAAGTTTAGAATGTTTATCTCTGAAGTGAGGCTACAAAATATACACAAAATGATATGCAATATATTTTACTATGTTCAGTTTGTGTTGTATTTGTATTGTAGTCTTGTCTTTTTGCTAAAAACCATGAAGTATATTAACTGATCTAAAAACATATTTATCTTAAAACTGAAAATGAAATTATTGGCATATCTTTATATACATGTACCCGAAAAAAGCTTAGATAATTTTGTCAGGGTCATTATCTCTGGTAGTGGCACTACATAACTGTTGAAAATTTGCATTAATTGGAATGAAACTATAAGATATTTTTCTCCCATGGACTTTAAAATTCCACAAAACTTTTAGATTTCAGATGGATGCAGAAACCACTCAAATATCAGATGCAACATACACCCACAGAGAGATATTCAGAACTGTTTATGACAACATGCGGTTGCCTTGGTGATATTTTTGTCACACATCTTCTGTTTGCCTTCTGTACTTGTCTGAATAAAAGTCTAGTACAGTATTTTGGTTCATATGTATTCATCTTCTCTCCTCAATGTTACTAAAGGGTGATTCTGTTTGCGTTCCTTCTGATCTTCCTTGTGAAATATCAAGGTTCTTGGAATAGTTGTATACTGCCAAAGGAAACGATGACAGCAACTGATATAATATGTGCCCCTGTAGTGTTTTGCAAAGGTTGCAGTGTAAACCAGGCCACATGGGGCATAAGGCTGTGTATTGCCTAAATGGGGCACCATATCAATGCTGGACATGCCAATTAAGGCGATTTAGAGCTGTTAGTTGCTAGTCTATCTTTGTAGAAAACCAGGGCATCCAGGAAAAACACACAAAGGTACAGGCAGATAATGCAAACTCTACAGAGACGGTGCCATGAAGCAGATCTGAAGTATAAGCCTGGACATATGCAGCCACAACCTGTTCAGCAACCATGCAACCCACATAGACTAAAATGAAAATTATGTAAAGCTTAATGTCAGCGCATTAAAAAAAACCCAAATTCCACTGAATGTCATGTTTGTGTTGCATAAATGTAGATAAAGAAAACCATGATAACTCAAGCAATCATAACCTCCTGCTAACCCCCCATTGGGAGCTAAGCCTATAACTTTAAATCGTATTAATTTGCTGAAAATACCTATCTGTCTAACGAGAGCAGCATAATCTCCACTAAAAAGGGCCAGTATAAACAAAAGCAGTTCTTGCTTTTCTGCTTTCACCAAAGCACTGAATGTCAAAGGGAAAAAGCTGGAGAAAAAGATTTCACTTTTATTTTCAATAAAATACCAATGATTATAAATGAAGTGCACGTTTGTATTAGCAGCTGAAATGAAACCAAAATTGCTTAAATCTCCAATTTCTCCTACCTTTCATGTATACTGTATACAGTGGACAGTAGTATAAAGTATTCTACAAAAAAGCACAAATGTTTTTGATCTTAACAGGCATGGGGGATTTCTCTGCGTTGCACCATTTAGACAATTTTAATGCTTTTCTGTCCTTCTTTCCCATTCTGAGGAGTCTCACAGGACCTTAGCTGCTTTATGCGTGCCATTTGAAATCATTGACTTTGTCAGGCACGATGCTCGTGTGCCCACAGACCTTAGGCTCCGAGCCAGGATTCTTGATGCGCAGAAACGAAAAGCTTTTGATTTCTTGCTGTCAGAAGCCTGCTGCCGCTTTGGAGATATGGACTTTGGGAATGCGTTGCCAAGAGAGAAGAATAGCCTAATGGAGTCTCTTATCCTTTGCTTGTAATGTCAGCTGAGCGACATTTTCTAAATGAAGCCGTCGCCTCTCCGCACACAGCGCAGCCGCGAGCGTAATGCGGGGCATGCAAGTTTACAGTCGTAATATTTGGTGGGGGGGTCGAGACGACAGCGACGGTGGCCATTCGGCAGAGGCACCGGCTCTCCATCCCTGCGCTGCGCGCGTCTGGGCACTGCGCTGTCTGCCGGGGAAGAAAAACACCAGCCTGTGATGTCAGAAATAGAAATGATAACAGAAACGGCTCCTCTGAGTCTCGGCTTATTAACTCTTGGGCCTGTCAAGTCCTGGAGTCGTTGTTGCAAAGCCTGGCATGCTGGTACGTCCCCCGTATCTTTGATGGTCTTTGCACAATAACACCAACGCCGAAGTGTTATGTAAATGTTGTGAGCGGCGAGCTCATCTGGGAGGGGAATTATCACAAGCAGTGCTATGCCAAGGATAAACTGCGCCGTAAAAACGAAGAACAAAACGCCAGCGAAACTCGCTATTTCACCCTCTTAATATTTTAAAATTTCGTTTTACATCAAGTGCTACGTTCAGTCCGAGTTAAATATAAGAGGTATCACCTCCGACAAAGGCTCGCTGCGGTGTGCGCATTGAAGTAGGTCTCTGTAGTGCATGAAGGTTAAAAACATAAAGTAATCGAACCTCGTCTGTTACACTTTTTTTTCCCTACCAGAGCAACACAAGCCACCTAACATTTATTTTTCTTTGCTGTTTTTCCCCATACTATTATTTTGTTATTCTGGATATAAAAAGAACTAGGCTTCCCCATGTCACGCACATGTTGAATGTTTTTAAATGTATAAATATTCCTGCCACTATAACGTGAAAGAGACCTCTATGGGAATAATGCCAAGATGAATTAGATTTGATAATTCACCTTCTTTTCCTCTGATAGCCAGTTAACAGAGAAATCTGATAGCCAGTTGACTGTGACATGTTGATTTTCCATGTTTGACAATAACAGATACGGGAAAATACTAATGCATGTCAGCAATGTTACATATGAAAGACAAAACATGCTGGATCAAATGCTCACTTAAGAAAGTCTGCAGCATAGCATCTTTTGAGCGTCTGATTGATCTCTGGGCTTTTTTTTTTTTTGCATTGTACTATTTGTATTGCATCATTCAGCTGGTAGGATATTCAAGGAGTGAGACACTGTGATATGCCTGCTTAAGATATCAGAGAAGCGTCCTTCTTGTGCCTGAAATGCACATCGCTCCACAAAACAGCAATCATTGTACAATACAGTGTGTTCAGCCACTAATATGAGGTGGGAACATCAGCCAGTTCCAAGCATAACTGGTACACTGGATAAAAGCACATCAACATAAATGTCTTGGTGAAAAACTGTTTTTCTCATCAAGTCTCATTAATTGGTAAGGTGGGGGAATTAACTTCAGATGTAAAGACTTCTCTTGAAAGAAAATGCTGATGTGTTTTATTTAGCACGAGTGACCTCTTCAGGGCACAAGTCTGGGCAGAATCATTTATGTTTGGATTTGTCAGAATCAGCCTGCTGGCCTGGCTCGTGGGTTTGAGGGGGTCTAAAGGTGCGTCTGGCTGCAGGAGAGGACTAAAAATTAACAACAGAGTAACATGAGGATCACTACATGTAAAAAATATTATTATTGCATTATTAGTTAGAATAATAGTAAAAATTACCACCTCAGATAAACACACTGACTGAGAGAGTCATCCAAATTTCATCCATAGTCCTGTGAACGTTAGCTTTCTGAAACAGTAAGTACTGCAGCATTACCATGGCACAAATACACTGGATCTTTGGAAAAGTGGGACGATTAACATCTACAGTATATAGGGAACACCAAACATGAGTAAAACACACTGACCTGAGCACCCAAAGGGATCACTTGAAAATGCTGTAAAAAAACAGAAGCATTTCAGATTGAAACAAGATGGAGCAACAATCAACTTTTTTCTCCCATTTATATGACTGAATTTATAATAAATAAATAAATATAGCATATGCCACAAAGTGTAATACATCAAGATAACAAACTTATACAAAATACTAAAACTTTATCAAATTTTGTTGCCCAGGTGTTACAAGCAAACATGGACAAGCTTAACCAAACCCAAAGACCCATGTGTCATGTGATATGATGAACAGACTGCTCTCACTTTCACCGCGTGATCTGCAAGTTGGCACCTAGCACACACCTTTACCTGGTCTTCTGAGGGGCAGGCCTGGAACATTTCAGTGATGCTGACAGAAATTTCTGTCACTCTGCCAGGTCCAATGAGATTTCCTCTCTCTGATGTCACTTAACATTCATATCTACCACGTATATTGGATGGCTGCAGCAGTATGTCTTAAACAGAAAAAGAAAAAAAAAAAAACATCACAGTTTCTTTTTTTAATAAGACAGATTTAAAAAAATGTTTTGGGTACTGTTACTTACTGCCAGTTATGCATGTTAGCATGTTAATGAACTTATGACAGAATATACAGTAGTCCATTATAGTTAGACTTTCAGTGTGTTGGATTCTGGCAACTTTAAGAAAAAATTGCATCATAAGGGGTCTATGAAGTCTGCTGCGTATGAAGAATATATACCAGTGAATGATGTGAATGTCTTAGGCTGTGTATGAGATTCCTCAGAGATAATTCATATATCATTTAGCCTGAAGTGCAGCACCGCTTCAGGCTAATTGAAGCTAACTGATGACATAATAACTTATACATTGTGTTAAAGTACCAGTTGTTGGAAACATTCGCTTTATAATAAATGTGTATGACATAATGGCCTCCTACTTAAAGTGTAATCTTCAGAAAAACAACATATGAGCTTATAGGCTCATTAGAGCACCTTTCAGTGAAGGAACGCACAAGTTCCTTAACGTGTGTCACTACTGAGCAGTCAAGGCTCTTCCTAAGAGAAGCGAGGTGAAATAATTCAGCAGGAGACAACTTTACCTTCACTCCGTGACTCATCCAGGTCTGAGCTTCGAAGCCCAGTGTTCACCAAAGGGATTCTTCAGCAGGAGGTGCAGATCATTACAGCAGGAATAATGCATACATGCACTGCTCTCTTTCAGCCCAAGGCTCTTCTAATGGCCTTTGATTTTTACTTCTCATTTTTTTTCCTTCTATGGCAAGACAGTTATCAGAAGTGTAGGTTATGCAAGGACTCATATTAATCTATACTGGGTTCATGATATGAATCACTTCAGATGTGAAGGAATTGGTGGATTAACTGAACATCAATGATAAATTTTGAAATACAGTGAATTCCACACACAGCAAACTACACACTGTTTGCTGTTGAGTACTTTTTAAAATCCAGCCTTCCATATCAGACAGATTTTTAATTTGATTCCATCCTGATATAAAAAGCACCAACATTCACATTTCAGACATGAGTTTAAACAAAGCATTTTATGAAATATTGCATTACAATGTCAGTAGAAAGTCAGTCTTCAGAAAACCTTAAGAATGCTGCTGTTTGTAATATGCCTTGTAGTGGTGCCATGAGGAACACCACAAAATGCTTTGCAGGTGCAGTTGGTAACAAGGAGTCCACTCTCCTATGGTCTATATTCTTTTATTGAAGGCTGTTGGAGGTATCAGTGATTTGGAGTGAACTGGAAACGTGGAAAGTATTGATTCTGCATGGAAGACAATGGTTCTGCTCACCCTAGCTTTTCAGTGTGATCCTTATGGTCCAATATATATACCAAGACCTTATCATGGATGCCCTAAACTGCATGGTAATATTAAGAAATTCATCTTTGTGGCACAGAGTCTTTATGCAATTTCAGAGTTTTATGGAAATTTTCATTTAATTTCATTGCAAGATAAAATGTAATACCAGACTCTAATCAGATTAAAATATTTTATCACGTCCACAGAGATTCATACATTTTTTAAATTAAGAAATGCATTAGATTTATGTAGACTGATTTTATGTAGAATGAGATAATATAAAACAGGTGTTAATTTAGTTGTAAACAGTTTTGTCAAATAGAAAATCTAATCACACCCAAGGTGGCTTGACTCTGCTTTACTGAAACTAAATGGTTTGCACTTTGCATTTCTCTGGTATCAATCTAGCTCTATTTTTAACCAGTAGAATAGCCTTTAAGTGATCAGTCATGTTTCAGCTGTCCTGCAGCATATCTGCAAAATGGTACATTCATTCAAGCCTGTACTAATGCCAACTGTTAGTTACTGGTGAGTAGTGAAAATAAGAGCCAACATTAATGAAGGTACAGCCATCTTTATTACATCATGGAAGTCAGGGCACTGGAGTGGGGGATATGCATTATTTAGAAATGACTTACCTGAGAATAAAAAAAAAAAAAAAAAAAAAAATCAGCAAATACCATGACACAAAATCACCACCAGAGGTCACTCTTGTACAACCATCTGTGAGATCAATGAGGCTGATTTTGCAACTACGGAATGTGGAGTGACCTTGCGCTGACTGCTGACCCACGTCATTTTGATACTGAAAGGAAGCTCTCTTTGTCGGAGTCTAATGATTACACACACTCACTGCTTGTGAATTATTCATTCGTTGGTATCAACATGATTGATCGTTCACTTTTGTTTGAACATACATTTTTGCGACTTCCATAAGGTTAACGTAGTCACATAAGCAACAAGTTAATTGTTCTAATATTTCCTTTGACAGTTCGAGACATTTGTATTGTACAGTACAGAATAATAGTGTACATCTTTTAGGGTGAGGATGTTCCTAACTTGCATCATAAATTATGTAAAATGTAATTCTCGTTAAGTCCTGTTTGCATTAGTGGTAAACATTTAATACATTGACAGTGTTTAACACAGCATTTTTAAAAACAGTAGCTGCACTAATGTTAAGTGCTACACATCCTGACACGGTCATTCTGAGTAACACAGAGGTTTTGGTAAGGGTTTGTATTAACACAGCATTGTCATGCTCTGTTTCAGCCAGGGGCCGATAGGTAGTTACTCCTCTTTGTTCCAGACAGGACATAGGGCCTTGATTATAAATCTCCATCTCTGTATGTCTTGGGCTGTCCCTTTGCTTCTCCCCAGGACATCTTGATGGTATTGAGCCAGGGGTAGAAAGCAGAACCTCTACAGTGAACATGCCAGTTAAACCCAGTGATTTTGTTGGAATTGGAATGAAAACCTCAGCTGTTCAGTCTTTATCTCCAACACAACCGACAGCTGAATCCCCAATGCAGTGTCATGACAGGGGTGTTGACAGCAGTTTGAACCTGGGGGAAGGAGATAAGCATACTTCCAAAGATGTGGCACAGAAACTATATCCTCCATATAACTTTCTCATTTTTTTAAGTAACAAATTCTGAAAAACTGTATTAGGGCAGGAAGTCTTAGAGTACAGCTTTTGCTTGCTAATTTAGCTGTCATTATAACTGTGTTGTAATTTAATGTGAGGATCAGGTCTGTACACAGTCCATGATTAAGCACTCATCAGTTAGCACTCACCTCTAAGACTGTAATCCAAGCTGCGCTACCAAAGAGATGATCAGTCTGACTGAACGCCCTCAGGCTGTCATGATGAGGTCACTTCCTGTCAAGGTCAGTTGGTCATCTCCAAAGTACAGGCAGTACCTTTAAGAGCTGCATTTGCAAGTCACTTTTTATGCATTCCTTTATCATGCATGTTTATCTGAGGATCTAATGGGCTCTGTATCTCTATCTTTATTTCAAGTTCTACTTAGTTCAGGTTCATGTATCTATTTTGAAGCATTAACAAAGTTTTAGCTTAGCTATTGGAGAAAAAAATATGTAAGTTGTCAAAAAGACAATACGTGTTTCATTGAGTTTTTGGTGATGGCATGTTCAGACCCAGTGCTTCTCTAACCTTTTTGATGAGCATGGCTTGCGTTATCTAAATTCGTGTCCATTCGATCATCTTAACCGACTGCCTGGGGCTTCATTTAAAACAGCTTCCTTGGTAGCTGAACACATTAAAAGACAGCACAAAATGTTCTGAAGTTTATAAACCACAAACTCTCAGTTGTATGTGCGTGTGTGTTTACTGACATCCTGAACTCAGTGCAGAATCCTCAACACAGCCCTTCCAGTTGTCAAAGGTCCAGGACTGAACTTAAAAACAGAAAACCTTTATTAGAAAAAGGGTCACTCTTTTCAGACTACTCACCCTTGTCTGGGTTGCAGGGGACCTAGTGTCTATCCCAGACAACACCTGGCACATCCACCGCATCTACAGTAAAATCCATGCGCGCGCACACGCACACACAGTAGTGAGAGTCATATTTTAACCTACTACCCTGGGACTGTGATTACCATCATTACCCACTGAGACCCCACTCCCCACGTAGCAAGCAGACAATTTATAAGTGTCCATATGAAGCACATGTACTCTCCTCCAACCTTCACCCTCCAGAACATAACTTAAAAATAAATACCAAACTAAAACTTTGTCCTGCTGACATACCCCAACGGTCAACGTCACCAGTGCAAACTTATAACCAGTCAACGCAAACAACACCCAACAAATACTGCATGAAGTTCATAGTAAATTCACCAATGTCATACAGTCACCTGAGTTGACCTGGTGCTCTACAACCTTTAACTGTTTGGGGTTTCTTTCTGACGTGACAGGAAATGCTGTCACAGAGATGCCCTGTCCTTCAGATGGCAATTTCAATATAAAGTGTGCTTTGGGTGTGGGGTGGTTGTAAATAAATAAATATTTTGATATCCACAGCCTGACATCACAATAATCTGGTGATTGACACTGTCTGTCTATCATGTGGTTCCAAGGTCAGGAATCCAAAAGAATAACACGCATGCTATTTAAATTGTGAATGGGTTCTCCCTCCCTGACCGTCTCAGGTAAAACTGCTTATCGTGTAAACCAAACCAACCACAACCTTATCCAGCACCTGCCTTAATAAAACAGCCACCATTACTTGTGTTTTTCAAAAGTAATTGAACAGATAATGTTTGGGCAGAAGGACACTTTAAATCAACCCTCAAAAGTAAAATAAAGGCTAGTCTTTCTTCACTTCTATATTGAACAAAATTAATAACTGAAAAAATAGGCATCGAGGTCTCAGCTGCTTCATATGTCTGGTGTGACTCATATACAGTCGAGATAACTTATGTAGAGCGCTCCATGACAATGAAACAAAAAGAGCTTGTAAAAACGTGTCGTAGTGATCACGTCCTTAATCAGCACCACAGGAAGCATAATGGATTCAGCTACTAGGTGCCGTGTTCGGCTCAGTGGAATGTTTCTAGGACATCGTCTGTCTGTTTTGAGTTGCGTTATTGTAGCCGGTCCTTCCTCCACTACCACATACTCGGCTTAAAATAAAACCCGCTACATTATGTCATAAGCTAATGACATACTGTACTCATCCAAAGGAGAAGTCAGGTACTCTCCATTGGATATGACCGTTGGGAGATTAATTTATTGTGGGGGGGGGGGGGGGGGCAGCCCAAAACACCCAATGTTTTCCCAAAAAATACCCAGTTTTAACCGAAAAAAAACCCGGGAGAAAACCACGGTGT
>JABJVR010047366.1:0-27976 GCA_025773905.1 Chitala chitala | reverse complement strand
CACACACACACACACACACACACACACACACACACACACACACACACACACACACACACACACACACACACAGCCTTTTCCCATCCGTGTGATTACGAGTCTCTGGAGGAACTGCCCACCTCTGCACACTTAAACAAGCAGTGCTATGATTTTATTTATTTATTTATTTATTTTTTTACACCAACCTGAGAAAGCACCACAGCATATAATTTACTGTTATAAAAGCTGATTTGGTGTGAAGTATCATGTTTCACAAGACTTCATGTCACTCTGGTACTTTGACATAGGGGAAATATGATGCCTTAATTGATGGTGTGGGGGGGGGGTGGTTACCACATTGAGGGCCCTCTTTGTGTCGGTCAAAATCTCAGACTGGATTAAAAACACGTCCATACATAACAAGAGTAATGAAGTAGGCAGCGAAGAGCGCTCTAACACAACAGCACTTGGTGGGAGTGTTAAATATTCCCCCCCCGCCACTGCTCCTGCAGCCCACTTTAGCTGCTTTGAGCTACACATTCAGGTGAAATACTGCATAGTCATGCCTCTCTGTGCAATTTGACCCCAACAGCCCAGTTTAAGCAGAAACAGGCTGTACTGGTGCTCCTCCAGCATCCAAACCAAAGCCACGGCCCACACTGAGCCCAGCCAGGGTTCAGAAGAGAAGAATCCCCACCTCACCTACTAGACTACGAGGACGACTTTGCAACATTCATGTCGGGACAGCACTGGGGAAAAAAAAAGCAGAAAATCAGAGAAAAGGAGAAAGACTGGTGTACTGAGACGGGTGGGTGGCTGGCTGGCTGGGAGAGACCTCACGGTGTATGGCTGACCTGGTAATCCAGTCCAGATGTGGTCCAGTCCCAAGAGCCAGGGAGGCGTCAGGGCTGCATTAAGGGCTCAGCGATAGGCGTGGGGAAAGGCGAAACGCTACCCCCTCCCCCCAGCCACAGGCTTCAAAATACTACTCAGCACTCACCCATTGAGTTTTGCTTGTAATAAAGGGGGGGGGGATCGGACACAAAATTTCCAAGTCCATAGCAGCAGGTTTGGCCCACACTGGTATGAATGTATAACAGACTACAGAGATGCAATCTTTTGTTCCACTCTGTATGCTGAGTGGAGCCGCCTCATTGTTTATTGTGCAGATGAAACTCCACAGCGCCCCCCTGAGGGCATCTAGCATGCTTGGCCAGTACGCCATGCTACGTTCTCCTCGCAGAGGGCTGGGGTTGAGGGTCAGCAGTTCCCTCTGGTTGAGAACACGGAGACCAAAAAGCTCTCCTCCAAATGCGTCTTGGCTAAAGGAAAGAGTGCTTTCAGCAGAAGAACAGATGTGAAGGCGAGTGCTACAGCTCCCTGTTGACAAAGGCAACTGAGAACGTACTCTGAAGACAAGAGTGCATCACATGGGTTTTTTTATACAACATCTTTCTACGTAATTTAAAATGTTGATAAAACTGAATAAATTGATAGATTCTTGAATGCAACTTGACAGAACTGGGAATTAAAGATTTTATCGCTGAGATAGCAAAAGGTCTGACACGGTCAGAAGGAAGGACGTTCTGAAAAGAAAAATAAACGAGGCAAAAGAGTTCAGTGATGTTAGAGTGCACATGTGAGAGGTAGGGGAGGTGAGGCTGTAACAGAGATATCTCCTGACTGGAGGGGCGAGCCCTCTTGTCTAACCCCAGACATCACGGTTGATCAGACCATGAAATTGACTGCAAGTCAAGAAGAAAAACCCAGGGTGGGGATGGTGAACACCGCTCGCATGTCATAGACACGAGTGTAAATCTCTCCTACGCTCAGCCTCTGGGGTCCAGCTCCTGGTCCTGTGTCACTATGTCCAGAACTCACCCAAGAGTCCCTGCCTGGTTCCGAGTCCCCCTGGGCTGAACAGTTGTGAGGTTAGCACCGAAGGCTTCATGCTGAACATGGAGGTTGTGAGCTTTTTTAGCTCATTTATTTTAATGCATCACTTCACCAGCATTTTAATAGAAAGCCGCAACCACCCCGAGTACAGGCATACTTTGCCAGGGGAAGTGACTTCATTTTCTGCCTATTTTGTTTTATACAAGGAGTCTGAACTGTCTGGCTGTGTCACTTGATGTCACAGCTTCTCAGCATTTATGCTTGCATTGAATTTCTAATGAAGGGGCCTCAGTGGACATCAGGGCTGGAAGAGTCAGCATCTCTTACAGGTTTCCCCTTTGGCTGGGTCGAGTGCCCAGAAAGTCGGTTTTGGCGTTTGTGAGAACTGAGGCGGACGCTCACTTGCTCAGACCCCCTTTAGTCCGCTGTGGACTGAGCTGGATTAGTCACAACTGGAACTGAACATGAAGACGGAGAGTGGGAATACAAAAATCAGCTCCACCTTACAGCCTGTAAACCTCTCAAGCGCCCAATCAACACCTCTTAAAATCATATCAAGCCTGAGGGGGGGGCAGGGGGGTGACTGAGAATTTCTGCTGGCCCTTTCTCCTGGCGCCAGGTCGTCACTAAGACTGGCCTGTAGGTTTGTGTTTGGCCACTTCTGCGGAGGTCTCTTGCCCAAACCACCGAAGCAGCCCTTCGTCACATAAACCAACATCTCACACTTCATTAAAGCCGGTGTAGCAACTGTAGTGGCACATGAAATCAAGCACAAAAAACAGCTACAATGTAAACAAAGACTTATTTACGTAATTGTTTCCTGGCAACACCGCACATACCATCCAACCAGTGTGGTCAACTTATTGTGCAAAGTTATTCTGTTCCTTTAACATTAAAAATATTGTACTAGATCCTGCAGGAATTCAAAGTGCAGAAAACTTAAATCGGGTCTACGAGCTTCTATGTCATGTTCGTAGGACACCACAGGGTCATGAACATCTGATGTAACGAGCTGAGCATGAAGTCTAGCCAATTACTGTTCCCATCTGTTGCAGAAGTTCCCTCATTACAAATCGAGGGAATGCATACAGTACTGAAACTGCAACAATAATCACACTGTCTGCTAAATACGACAAATGTTTATTCTCATTTTGACAGAAATAGCAACAGGTGCACTGACAACAAGCCAACGGCACTCATCACCGGCAAACTCGAGCAACAGAAGGCACCCAGATGTGGGCAGCTGACATTTCCACTGCCACTAGGTGGCACTGTTACTACCAATTCATTTAAATACTGCCGCAGACTGCATTTTATTAGCAACTCCCTCAAGTGACACCGCAGCAGCTTTTGTAAAAGCTGGACTCTCCTTTCAATGCCCAAGCCTTAAATTATGCTGTGCTACTGCTTATCATTAACCTTCCCCATGTAGCACCAAGGATTTTCCCACCTACATCTTGACAATGAATTTTTACACATGCGCTGAATTGTTAATGCAGTTTGCTGTGGCTTTACCAATCTTACCTTTGCATACAAGCAGATGTGCATGCTCATATAATTTAAATGCAATCGTTAAAAGAAATGTGCCCATATAAATTAATGATCACGAAAATGTATGTGTATAGTTCAAACACCACCCCCACAACCACTAAAAAGCACAGCTCTAACTGTAAAGGAGGAAGGCTGACCTCCTACTGATTCATCATCTTCCTCTCCCCCTCCTGAGAAAAAAAAAAACGCTCAGATTTTCTGAGTGCTGAAAACAGCTTGGTGACATCATAAGAAAACAGACTTCCTGATTGCAAGCAGCTCTGGTCTACCAAGCTGGCAAAGAGAAGCAAGGAGAACAGACAGGAGAGGAGCGCAGGAGGTCCTGGAGCAGGAGGAGGCGGGTAACTGATATAGAGGAGGCAGAACCAAATCAGAGCACAGGAAACGAACAGGAGGCAGGATTAAAGTCTGTTATGAGAAATGATTCTATCCTGCCGCACCCAGCCAATATGATTTATGAACAAAAAAAAGGTTAAGTGAAATTCCCCATTGCTGAGGACAGAATTTCCACTCTGTTTAACCAGAACCCATGCTGCTTTTTCTTACAACAGCATCGCCATGGTGACGAAAAACACACCCGCATGACATCACTCAGATCTGGCGGTACTGACAGAAGGGTGATAGGCAAACTGGGGGACACTTACAAAAACAAAGCATAGCGTTGGGCTTCTTAACACCCACAAAACTACTGCTTAGAACAACAACCAAGTTCAGCACTCATAGCTCATCTGAAAAAGATTTAAAGGAATCTCTACCACCAGTCAATAACACGAACAAGCCGAAATTGCGTTTCCTTCACTGACTAGACTTGCGACATTTATTTGGTTGTGTGTGAAGAGAAAATCTGTTTTGTATATGCGCACATCCCTTGGATCAGAGATCCCTGTCACTGAAAGGAGGAATGGTGGTGGTGGGGGTACACGCTGTGGTCCTAATTCCCCCATATTGGAACCAGAAAGACAGGCCTGGAGGTCTCACTGATATAGCATATAAACAGCAGTTCAGCTGGACCATGAGAGGACATGTGGGCTTAATCTGCCTGGTCAGAAAGACAACCCGTGGTGGGTGTGGCTGATGTCAAAGTGCCCACACACACACACACACACACACACACGCAACTGGATTCTTAACATATTTATATAGAAAAGGCCTGTACTGCTGGACCAACCTGGAAAGGAGAAAGAAGTGGGCTCATAGCAACAGACATCTTAGTGTTTTCCCTTTAATTCCTGAAAAACCTGCCGCAGTCTTGGCCCTTCAGTCTTGTGTATTTACAAGCTCACAGAACAGACTCACGTTCACTGAACAGCATTTCCCTTTAAAGACATGTGATTTTCAGCAGTCAGTTCACCACAGTGAGAAAAGTACAACAGAAACACAATGAATTTTTGGTATGATCAGAAAAAGAAAAGAAAAAAGGATAAAACCACTTAACCCAGGCCCAAAACAAAAACTTGAACATGAACTCTTAGTAGATGTAGCTGTGGTCAGTTAAAGTCTGAAATTATTCTCTGGGACATAAAATGTACCATAATATTCTAAAAACAAAAAGTTCCACAAAAATATTTAAACATCTGCAGCCTTTGATCTGTCGTCTTATATAGTAAAGAGTCTCATCTAAAGGAGATGGAAGAGGTAGAACTTTTGGAATTTGGTGTGGATGCTTTTCAGAAAAGTGAGGTATGTAGTGCCTGATCTAAAGAAAGAAAAAAAAAAAGCTTTGGAAAAGTGTTCAGAACAAGACCAGAGTAGGGAACATAACTGCACCACATCCCCTTCTGGAATGTTCTGAAACAGCAGACATCAGTTCAGTTTGCACACATTTTTTGGCAGCTGCCTGACGGTGATCAGAAAGTGGACTCACCAGCCCTGCTCTGTTCCCCATTACTACCTGTTCTGATTTTTCACCTCAGCACCTTTTTCAAATGTCATCGTCCCATTATCGTTGAAATTCCCTCATTCTGCTTCCCGTTTTTGTGGCGATGACTCCACAAAAGTCCAGTCGTCCACGGGTCTAGGGGTGATGATGCATCCCGTACTAATCTGCGCTAATGTGATGCTGGTCGAGCCTGTTCAGGTGATGATGATGTTCAGCTGTTCTGTGCCCAGGTGATGATGATGTTCAGCTGTTCTGTGCCCAGGTGATGATGATGATGCAGAAACTGAGCACGCCCACCAACACACCGATGAGCACAAGAGCCAGCGCCTGAAAAGGAGGAAGCTGGCGTTGCGCGTCACGACTTGAGACTCAGCGGGACGGGCCTGACCTTACACACCTATCAAGTATCGCTGTACAGCAAGCAGAAACACATGCCCCTCACTGTCAATGTCTGTAAGTTGTCAGTGTCTCTTTGTGAGGCATCTTTAAACAGCTGGGTTGCCATATTTAGCTAGACTCCCCACGGGTTCCGAGACGCAATTTCTGTAAGAAATGCACTGAGTGTACATACTCCCAGGGACTGCAGGGACCGCAATGGCTCGGTGCTGATCTGGAGGTAAAAGAGGCCCGGATACACAAACAGGAGGCATGTGGATGTAGTGGAACCTGCAAAGATGTTTATCATTAAAAGACCATAGAGCAGTTCCATATAGCAGAGTAAATGGGGGGGGGGGGGGTGAATTGGTTTCACACACCTACCACACCGAAGACATTCCTGATGTAAGGAACACAGACAGCCAACAGCAGAACAAGTGCAAGAGTCAGGCAAGTTAGCAGAGTGTGGAAGAACCACGAAACGGCTTGGTCGCCAAACATCAGCATGAGGAGTGCCTTGCGGGCCTGCAACACAAGACGGGTCAGTACGGAAACTGTCCAGGGCACAGGGAGTTTACAAGTTACACATACTCGCAGCCACACGCAGTGCCCGGGGAGCTAGAGCAGAGTGTCTTGCTGAAGGACATGCCTGGCAGCTGGGCTGACATTTGACCCAGGAGACTTCTGCATCCAAGCCTGATGCTCCACCCATTGATCCACCAGGCTGCTAATTCTGCAGTTCGTAAAAATGGAATCGGTCCCAGTGAGGTGATAGCTGCACCAACAGGCCAGAGGGGAGACTCCATATGCCGAACAGTCCGTAATCCCAGAAAGGCTCCTGCCAAAACTGGAGCCAGCCTCTGCTGAGCTAGCAAAACCGTGGGCGGGAAGGCGGAGCGTCCCACCACAGAACATACAGCTGGGAAGAGGGGAAAGTCCATTGCGTACGGGGCACACACAGACATGACAGGCTGACTGGCAGTAGCATGCATGATGACGAACAACCTGTGGGGTTGATAGAAGGGGGGGGGGGGGCTGGCAGACTCCACGGCAGGACTGACAGACCCCAGGTTAAACGAGCCAAAGCTGTAGATGCATGTCCCTCAATTCCCGTCACATGACACACATGCTCCATTTATTTTTATTACTTTTAAAACCCACTACACATTTTTCATTCTGTCTGCAATTTCTATTAAAACATTTCATGGCTAAATTTCACTGGGATAATGGTGGTGGTGGTGGTGGGGGGGCTGCACTACCCCTAGGTGAGCTGTCAGCCCGAGCGAGCTGGGGTGTGAGGGACAGACAGGGATAGGCCGGGGGTTTCACTCACAGGGAAGTGGATGAGAGGGACGGTCAGCAGCACGGAGAGCAGGATGGCGAGCCGCACACAGATCACTACAACGTCCCTGGGCAGGTATGTCCCGTAGTCCAGCAACAGCTCCGACTCCACGTGCTCTGTGGGCAGGACGGGCCTGTTAATGACCATGGCCTGAGGTAAGGACAATCCATGTCCCACCTCTCTGTCCCATCAAGTGCAACCCAGTGATGCAGGCCAGGTACCCAGAACCATAACGTACAGCATGTCAAACAGGCTGGCGTCTGGGTGCCCACGCCATGTAGCTCAGCTGCCCTTACCATAAAAGGTGAGGTAACCGAACAGGGCGGAGACCAGGTAGATGATCATGCTCAGAGAGATGCCCACGTTGGCCACGTTCTGCATCCTCTTCTTGGAGGGCCTGGAACACAGGTTCACACTAATTCACACACACACACAAACACCCCCCACCCCACATGCAGCCTCAATAGGTTGAACACACACCTGTGCAACTCACAGTAGATTGGCAGAACTGCGGTATGGCAGAGGAAAGAGAATGCCAGGGTTGGCACTGCATAGACACTCTGAAACACACAGCAGAATACCTGAACACAAGTTCTCTTACACCTGGACCAGCACAGTAATGTCTACTAAGGGGGGGAAATACACCCACCTTGGTGGAGATGACAAAAAGTTTTGGGATGCATTCGGAGGCTGACGAATTAGAGAGCTAGAAGAGCCAAAAGGAAATGAATGTCAGTCTCACCCAAAGAAATTCAACCCATTTATCAAAAAAGGGGGTAAAAAAGCACACAAGAAAAGAACATTTAAAAGGCGCTTGTGTAGTACGCTGGCATCAGACACAGGGCTGCTTTACAAACAACTCTCCAGTTTCTCAGCTAAGGTCTGAACAGAGACCAGAACTGACACACTGAAATTCTGCAGCATGAAGCAGATATGTGTGTGTGTGTGTGTGTGTGTGTGTGTGTGTGTGTGTGTGTGAGAGACTGAGAGACACTGAAGCATGCTCACTCTTTAAATTGTGAGCCCACCCAGAGCAATACAGAAGGATATAGAGAAACGCACATGCATGCACGCACGCACGCACGTGCACAGCAAAGCTGAGAGATGAGAACACTTATTGTCTTGATGGGCATTACCAGTGCAGCGTTCAAAGTGGCGTTTACGGGTAGAGGGCAGGGGATGGCCCATTTCTTCATGACAACCTGAGGAGGAGGTGTCCCGTTAACAGACGTACCGGGTGACGAATGCCTGATGTCACCGGCAGAGGACTACCTACCACAACAGTGAAGAAGACCATGAAGACGAAGGCCAGCCCACTAGTGTAGCCCAGGAACCCTGCAACACGGGGGCAGGAGTTGAAACAGAAGTGCGTGATGAAGCAGTAACAGGCCTCACGGCTCGTCCTTTACTGACCGACCCTAACGCTGACACACTCAGGAGTGTAAAGTTAGTCAAACCATAAGAAAAAGAGAACACGGCGGTCATGTGCAGCATGCCATGCGACGGTGGGCTGTGCTCACACACACTCAGGGACTCACCAATCTTAGGCAGCAGGGCCAGCGGAAGGATCACAAAGAGGGTGACCAGGGCCAGCAGGATGCGACCGTCCAGGTACCAAGAATGGCTGGGAGAATGAGAGAGAGGGAGGACTGAGCTAACCTCATTCAGCATGCCAGATACCCTACCCCCTTCCAAATTTTTACCACCAGCGTAGGGTTCAGTTAAGAGAAGCATCAAGTATTGAATAACGTCTCTCCAAATGGCACCAAAACGCAGCCTCGCCCTTGCATGTCCTCTTCCAAACCATACTCTACTGCCTAGTTGGCGCTGTCACACGATGATGCCCCGGGCATCCCATGGGCACAGACTTACTAGGCGGCGGCAACACAGCAACATTACCACACAAACTGTCCCCTGTCCAGAGGTATCACTGGGAAACCAAGCACAGGTCAGCGCTTCAACTCCATCTGGGCCCATCGACACAAACCTCAGCGCACTGAACCCACATTATGGTGCCGCAGAAAAAAAAGTTAATTTTTTTCTTTTTTGGACTATTACAGGCCTTTGAGTCATCAGGCCAGACTGCTGGGCACAGCTAGCTTTCAGCTGGAATAAAACACCCGGGCCTACAATGCAAAACAAACACACATAATTCAGCTCTTCACTTTTTCCAGTCCCACCACTAACTGGGCCCATAACGTCCAAAGGGAAAGGAATTTAAAAATGAGGCGGGACTGCTAGAAAATAAACAAGTTCTCCAAATCAAATTAGGCTGCGCTGCAGCCAAAGCCGCTGTTAAGTTCCCGCTAGCGCTGTTTGGTTCGGTTTCTCATCGCTGTGCACTAAATCACAGAGTGACCCATTAACTCCTCATTAGAACATGGCCGTTAGCCCGGTTCAGTTAGCGAATCAAAACGCAGCCTGCCCAGAAGCCAGGCGCTCATGCCAGCCTCATCAGCACCGCTCTAGCAAACGGACCGATTATAAAGGCTATGGCGTTTAATCAGCCGGACCAGCAGCACTCCCCCCTCGGTCCACAGAGGGGGGCTTAATCAAAAGATAAATCTCTAGCCAGCCTCCGGCCAGCACCCAAAGAGTACGATCTGTCCCGCCACAGGCTCTGCTGTATAGTACTGCATGCTATGCAAGTATGGCCGCAAGGTGCCATTAAACTGCAATGATTGTCACGAATCAATTCCTGGAACCTGGAAGACATACTTGCCCTGTCCACAGCTTTCTGGTTAGCAGGTGTCCAGCTGTGGACCAACAGGATTCCATGAGGCCGTCACGCAGCTTTTGTCCAACAGCCTCACAGTTAAGGGACTGTTAGTTTGCCTCGAACCTAGGACAAGTCCCTGCATTGTGCCTTTGAGCTTAGAACAGCTGCATTTGGAAATCAATTAGCTTCAAATGCCTCCACTTCATCAGCAGTGGCACTCGTGGGCAGACCCTGATCCCGTCCACTGCTACACACTGCCCACAGGTGGAACCCAGAGCTAAAGGGGTGTCCCGCAAGAGCACCTCCAAGTCACACAGAAACTGTAAACTGCAACTGAGCCATACTCCTGGTATAACACAGCTAATGACCCTGGTGGGAAAAGCAGGATGCCAGCAATGAGGGCATCTGAAAATTAACCCTCCCTCCCCGCCTTCCCCACTGCTCCAGCAGAGCTCTGCATCTCACCAACTCACGTCCCGGGGCTTCTCATTAGCCACACTCTGAGGCTTCCACGCTCGTCAGCGGCAATTAGAACGATGCGGCCGTGAAGCGCTATCGTCTTGAGTGAGTGGACATGTGCGAGATGTTTAAGGAGCAGGGGCTAATACAAAACAGCTGTATGAGGAGAGCCCCTCCCCCAGCACCCACTAGTGCTGTGGGCCTGGCCCAGCCTGGGCGGTTCTTGCTAAGCCAGTGCAGTTTTACGAGGGGGGGGGGATAATATGAGCTCCGGTTTTTGGAATGAGACCTCACTGTGGGCTTTTTGGGAGGAAATCTGCCTCAGGGAAGAAAAGGAAAATAATACATAGGAGCTTTGCTTTCCTGATGGAAGATAAATGTTTTCCCTCTGGTGGATATTTCCCCCGTCCCTGCCCGGATCGGCCTCCAGCCCCAGCACTGATTTTGGATGAGAAGTGTATCATGCCAAGGCTTATGTGCCGACTAGCAGGTTTCATCAGTATTTCCGGTGCATACTCCACATCGTTCGTGGCAAATCCGCAACGCTTAAGATAATATATTCTTTTTATGTTAAAAGGGTCACTTAACGTTTAGCCGGTCTCAGACGCGTTCATCTGAGAAGGAACGGAAGAACCGATGGGTCTTTGTTCAGCTACAGGAGCTCAAACTGTTGAGCCCTGACTAGAAGGCTGCAGAGTGGCTGTGTGTGTATGTGTGTGTGTGTGTGAGACAAGGAAATCAATGTGACTTACCCAGAAGTCTCTGTACTCAGGAAACTGGCAATGGCGGTAGGAAGTTCTGACTTAATGATGAAAAGGTATGACGACATGGCTGGGGGGAGATGCGAGAAGAAAAATAAGTTTCTACAGGTATTCAATCAGTGAAAATAACGTGTACTGTAATTATCTCCACACACACACACACACACACACACACACACACACACACACACACACACGATGACCGGTGACACTGTCACTAAATGCACAACATGGAGAGCGTTTCACAGTGTCCCACCCCCAAATCTAAGCCACTGGGAGCTGAACCAATAATATAAAAAGGGGCCCTGATGCTAATCCAGGTACCCCACCCCACCCACACTGCTCACTACAGAGACTGGAATACGCAACTGTTTTTCCAACCACCCGCCTTCCCCCACGACGTAACTTGATCAGAGAGAACTTTAGCATACATCTTTAGAGCCAAGCAGGTCAGAGGAATAAGAAAAAGGGGGACACACCCACGTGCGAGCGCACACCCACGTGCGAGCGCGCACACACACACACACACACACACACACACACACACACACACAGCAAAGCCTACACACTGTACAAGATTCACTCTTCTTTTTAAATAAAGCACATCACACTGTCCACTATGCGCCAGACAGGTGACCGCAACACTCTGGACCCGTCTCAGTTCACACGTGCTGAGGTTTTAACTGGGCAGACCCCACTGGTCCAAAGCTCAACATGCAACACATGCACACGCAAATCATACAGAGCGTTCTGCGATACTCACGCAGTCAACCTGTGTTCGCCGAGCATGTACGAAACCAAACAAAAACACAAAAAGCAATAAAGCAGTTGCAAAAAGAGGAGGAGCGAGAGATAAAGAGAAGTGTCACGCATGCACCACCGCAATTATAGCTGCATGTCGACCGCTTGCTTTGACTGAAGGCTCTTGTTAAAGTCTACCGGCTCATCAGCTTTCTGTACAATTAATGGTCTGTTCAGAGAAGCCACAGGGCAGCAGGAAACATCCCAGCACCCCCACGGCCTGGAGGACACTACCTCAGCCAGGCTTAACGGAGCTGCTCCTGGGCATAAGGACAAGAGCACCCTCCCCTGGATGAGTAGTACCATGTTGCCAGGAGCTACCGGGTGTCAAACTGGAAAGGTCTACTCACGCATGGGTGAGTGTAAAGGGTGTACATTTGGTGGTCCAGACAGCCTTACACATTATGGATCAGTAATGCAGCTTTGTACTTTACATAATCATTTTAGCCTAGGATTCAAATAATTACCACCCTGACTAAAGCACCTCGTCTTTTCTGTGAGCATATGGACTCGTGACCAGTTTAACAAAGCTGAAACACCTGTACATCTTGGGCCCCCAAGACAGGGCTGGGAGTTCTGCATCTGACACTCTTAAGAGAGGCGTCAAAGGGAGCAAATTCCCACCCCCACCCACAACGGGTTCCCTAATTCCCATCTGACAATTATTAAGTGAGTCCACCCAGACAGAAGCATGGGAGGTATGAAAAAAAAACCCTAAGCAGATATAACATTTACAGGCTTTGGTCTGTCAGTACGAGTTAGCCAGAGTGATCGATGCACTTTCTCCCATCACGGCTTGTGAAAGGGCGGGTCCTACAGCCACACTGACAACCGATTTGACCGTGCAGCCGTCAGTCAGAGAGGACAAAGAGCAATGAAAAAGATGTCAAATGGACAGCAACAATGAGGACTATTTAATGGGATGCTGGTGTTTTAATCAGGTGCAACAGGAAAACAAATTAACTACCACAGTTCCTGCTTCACCAGCCTTGAGTTTTTACTGCACAGCCCTCAGTTAGTATTACTAAGATGTAGCTGTTATACACCGACATGAGGCCAGTACAGGATTTTAACAAAATAAAGTTTAATATTCCATTAAATAAAGTGTTCATTAATACTGTACCTCCAATGTTCTGAATAAGAATCGTCACTGCAACCAAAACCTAAATAATAAAAAAATATATATTTTCTGAAAAAAGAAAACAGTACAAGATACCTTTCTGTGGCATTTTGAACATCACTCATTTGTTACAACTGCTTGATGAATTAAAAGCTCTGACACAGGCCTAATACTACTTACCCGTCCAGGTTTCTGGAAGGCATGAAAACCGAGATCTTCATATGAGGTCAGAGCTGTTGAAGACAGCAGGTTCCACAAATGAAACAACGAGGTGTGGAAACAGATAAACCACCACCAATCAATTAATCACTAATTCATGATTGACATTTGGAGGCGGGCCTTGGGCCACGTGCCAATCAGAATGGAAAGCACCAGCGTGACCCTGCAGGGAGATGGACCACACGCAGCGCAAGGAATCTCCCTCCGAATTGCTCAATCTGTTCTGCATTACCGGGACCAGCTCAGAGAAAATCCCTGCGAAAGCTCAGGAATCAGGCTGGACGCTGAGGAACAGAATGAGGCTTTTGTGTCTGACAGCTGGGTGGAGTTAATGCCCCCCCTCCCAATCCCCGGCCCACCTGCACATCCAAAAAAGTTATCCATGCTGAAAGCAGTGAAACAGGAACTAGAGAAAAACAACTGCCACGACCATGCTCTCATAAGAACTGCCGTGTGCCACACCATACACCCCCGAGCCTACATGACCTTGGGGTGAAGGAAATATCTAGGCTGCTCGGAATAGTCTTCAGAACTAGAGACATTATTTGCAGCAGAGGACTTGCTTCCAGCATTCCTCACACATCCGCATTTTCCAGAAAAGTTTGACAAAGGACCTTGAGAGGATGCTTGCCGACAGATTTATGTAAAATATACAGACGGTCCTGGGTTTACAATGGATCGTTTTACAATATTTCAACTTTACAACGGCGACAATACGTATGCAGCAAAAGCCGAATTCTAAATTTTGGGTTTCTCGTTGCACTATGTACTATGGAATCGATTGCCCTCAGAGGCCCCTCTCCTATCTCAGCACTGCTGCACACAATACACGCTGATGAATGCTGGACATCCTGCCATGTGATCATTAATGTACAGTATAAAACCGATACGCTATAGTGTTCTGTGCTGTTACAATTTTTAGACACTCCAGTTTATCTATGTTGTGTCTCTGTGCACCCGTCCCATCTACAAAACGCCCGTCTGTGTCTCCTGCTGCTGGTGGGAAAGAGAAGGCGATTACTCTGGAGGAGAAACTCGAGATTATACTGAGGCATGAAGGCAGAATGCCCATGATGGCCACCACAAGGGTACTGAGGGTTTCGCAATATACATTCTCAACCTTCAAGAAGCAAATGCTGTGAAACCTTCCGTATTCCTTTTGTTTCACCCAGATAAAACCCTTTCCATGTCCTTGCCTCCCTCTTGCTCATGATGCAGCTGTTCGCCAGATCATGACAGACAGGCTATGATGTTCACTAGGTTTTTTTTTTATTTATTATTATTAAAGTCTGTCCCTTCCTTATATTTTCACTTTACAATGGCTTTATCGAAACATAACCCCATCGTAAACCGAAGACTGTTTGTAAAGTGTGAGCTAATTCACTAGGTTTTTACAGTACAGGAGGGAGAAAGGATGACCTAATATTTTCAGGAAGAAGACAGCGCCAGACAAGTGGCCTCCACGGTGACAAAAGCAGTGACGCTTACCTGTCTGGTCACACAGCTTGAGAAGAAGGTGGATGGAGAAGGACGCCAGACTGGAAACTGTCAACAGCAGTATACTGGGAACAAAAGGCAAAAGGGTAGACAGGCCAAATACGTACCCACATGTACAAGCATGCATGCGTGGTATGAAATGAGACAGCACGACACCTGCTCACCAGAAGCCCAGGATCCCCGTGTGAGCCATGGCATAGGCCAGGCCGAGGATACCGCTGCCCATGATGGCGTTCATCAGGTTAAAGACAGAAGAGCCAAAGGAGGCATGTACGGAACCAGGAGGTCTGGAACCCTGCAGAGACATAGGCGGACAGGGCTCGGGAATGGAGCTACCTCACAGGTGTCTGCACACATCACACCAACAAGACTGGGAACGCTCGCTCAAATCCTTCTCTTCACAAGGAGGAGGACTCATGTGCTGTGTTCTACAAGCATTGAATACTTTATTACTAACTAATTTTTTCCCAAAAAACAGTTATGAGTTGAAAGGCTCCTATATTTTATGCAGGCCTGTTACAGGCACAAAGGCAGGGGAGAGGTCTTCAGACTGGAAATAGATGTACATGTGAAAGGAAGCTGAGGATTTGAGCCCTGCCTTCAGGACAGCTGCCTGGTCTTTTGGCCCCGCGTGCCTGCTCTAATAGGAGATATCCGGGCCAGGTGCATGCAGCACCACAAGCCAGATGAGGGCCAGTGTGGACAGTGGGTCACGGGCTTTGGAAGCTTGTTAGGGGCCACCTGATCTCGGTATGCCTAAGCAAAACCTACTCAACCTTGACAGCTGATAAGCACTTCAAAACACAGGTTAAACCTGTTGTATATTCTAGTATACAATGTGCTGTTCTACAAGGATTAAAGTACAGTGGAATACGTCAGCCAGGAGGTGCCGTGCTGCACAGGAATTAACGCATGATTAAAATGTTTTAAATACAAACTGAGACCTCATAATAACATAGACGAGAGAGAATAAGATTACAGGCAATAAGGTCAGGAGAAATCAACAAGGTCAGAGGCCAAATTAGGTCAGAAACACTGAAAACCTGCACAACTCAGTAGACCATCATCATCCTCATCACCATCAAGTCATGCCTGCTAGCTGCAGAAGAACAGAGATCACCACAATGGCAGATGTGTGTTTCATTAGGAGTGAGTCATGACGGTTGGACTTGGAGCTGAGAGAGGGAGAGAAGCTGGAACAGACGGAAGTGGACTCTGAATGAGGAACCAGATGGTTTCTCTTCCTGAGTGAGACCTCACGAGTTTTAGAAAACTCTACTTCTTGAGGGGTATATGAAGCACCCCAAGACAGCTTTATGGACATTATTATTATTATTTATTATAATTATTATTAATAATAATAATAATAATAATAATAAATTTCCCCAACTATGTATTCTATACAGGGTCACAGATGGCCTGGACCAGATTCTGGGGAGTCCAGGCCATCTGTGGCCCCCCAAAAATTCTTACCACCCCCACAATAAGGGCAATTTAAGGATGTCCAGTCCACCTAACCTGCATGTCCTTGGGCAAGCACAGGAAGAACATGCAGGTTTCACACACACACACACACACACACACACACACTATTAAGAGCCAGCTTCGATCCCACGACCCTGGAGGTGTGAGCGCCAGGAAGGCATATATAACGGGGATAACACACAGCACAAAGTCCTCTCTTGTGAAACGCACAAAGTCAAACCTTGTAGGATTAATTACAAGTTTAAGTGCCATTCAATAACTTAAACTATAGATACAGCTGTTGACGATACAACTAAAGATCATGCAACGTAAAAGCAAAATGACACATAAAAACCAAGCGAAAGAAAAAAAAAATTGACAAGAAAAGCGTGCGAAAACAAATAAGCCAATTTGAAATCTCGGTGTCTGTATTGCTATTTTTGGTAACAACCATCTATAATACTTCACTTCCAACTTCCACTTTAAGTTCTAGGTTGTATACGTCAAAAATTATGCTGTTAATTTATGGGCTGCTTTTCTTCACATTTTTGTGTGTCTCCATAGGCTGTGGTTACAGTACATATATATATATATATACTTTAAGCTTGAAAATCGCCAGTGATTCATATCTGTATTTAACTTTTAAAATTATCATAAACTTACATTTCCCAGTAGAGGGGTACATTCATTGTCACATTCCTCATTCTCCCCAATCGCATTGTCCGCTTGGATTGTGCTATTATAGTTCTCACGGCACAGCATCTCTTTGGCAAAACATACGAAAACAGCTCAACCCCTGCAGGACATCCGTCAATATACAGTGTTCCGCATTTAACAGTTTTAGGACAGGACATTACATTCCACTTCGCATCTTAAACCAGCCTTTAAGGTTTTGTATACCTAGTCAGCTGACTTGGCCGGTCACATGACATATCGAAAGCGCTCAAATCGCCGGCTTCTTTAGAGAGCCAATCAGATTTTGTAATTGTGTCACGTGCATCTGCCTTTTATTATGATCTAATCGATTCGTCGTGATTTACTGATTCAGGAGTTCGGCCGAATTACGGATTTGCGTCACATGAATGAGACGGTGGACTTAGGCGCTCATGTAACTTGAAATTAAAAGTACTTAATGCGTGGAGAAAAAAAAATATTTCTGTTATTTTAAAATCTGTATTTCTTTGCACCTGGAATGTTACTTTATTATTATTTTTGAATATGAGATCGCAACCTTTAAATATAGATTTTCGTTCATTCAACGCGAACCTACATTTGTAACCTAGATTCAGACGAACATGTACTTTATACTACTTTTATGTGTTCATTAACTCGTGTGATTTTATATTGAATCTACAAATTTTCATTTCTTTCTTTTAACCTATGGACCTTCTGTGCTGTCCTTAATAAAGATTATTTTTATTATTAATTCTGCCTTCATATAGTTTGTGTTTGTCTTTATGAGAACACCTGTGTAAACATTTCAGTCAGAAATGTGGATTTTATTTGTGGTATAATGACAAATGTTTTATTATTCTCTAGAGGTGATGCATCTGATGCTCGTTTTACTTGTAACATCACGTTCATAAATCTAAATTCAATGACAACATACCATTTTTTTTCAACAGGTAATGAAGTAAATCAGTTAACTTTTAAAACAGAGTCTTATTTTCTTTTTCTTATTTTTCATTTCTCTTTAGAAGTGATTTTGTATTTTTCCTCATAATATTACTCATAATTTTTGTCCGCGTAGGCTACATTTGTGTTAAAATATGTACTCTATGCCTAATAACGGAGGCTTTTATTTTGACAACAAATTTTCCGGCTGTGACGTGTTTGGCGTGTTCCATGAATGTTGTGAGATTTTATTGGATAGTTAATAAAGCGCAGTTGTGGAGTGTTGTGAAATTTCATTGGTTCGTGATAGGACTGGAGCTGCAGTGCTCTGCAACTGTACTGTATTGGGAAAATGTGTGCGTTGAACTGGTGATGTTTAGGTGGGAAAACTTTATTGATCCAGTATGTTTTTTTTTTCCGTAAAAACTAAATAATGGAAATATAGTCTGCAGTGTAATTGTTTTTATCTGCGTGGCATTGTATGGTATTGCTCTACAATCCTACTTTTGTTACAAAAACCGAACACACGTTAGCGTTCATTTACAATTGTTTAATTAGCTGTATAATTAATTATATGGATTGATTAAAAAAATTATTTACTGACAAGTTAGACATAAGTGCAAAACTAATCAAAACTCCTTAGGCTTGGTTTTCGTTTCTTCAGTTTCCCCAAAATGAAGTTACATTACTGGTCTGCGTGGTTGTGCGGACATGTGGTACCCTTTCTGTTAATGCGTCACTAAAACATACTTTTGCATGTTTTCTTAGACCTATTTGCAGATCCCTCAAAGCTGCGATTGCGCCAAGCCGTGTGCGATACCAACACCAGTTGCGACCGCTGTCTTCGCGGTTTCCAAAGCCGGCATCAGGAGCAGGAAGCATCACCCCTGTGTCTGTCTTCATGCTTGAGGAGCAGAGTGTGGAAGAGCTCAGCCTCTACTCACCTCCTCCGGGGGTACGTGGTATGACCCATTTGGATCGAGATGCCTTCAGCCGCAAAATAAATGTCCCTGCTCTGAGGGTAACAAAGGAGGCTCTTCAGAAGGTAGTGAAAGCTCTGAAAAAGGTGACTCTAAAGAGGTGTGGCCTGAAGAGGGTCATGGAGGACCCTGATGGCAGTGACAGTCACAAACTCGTGCTATTGGACCCGGCCAGCATTTCTTCCCCCAGCTCGCTCGGCGAGGTAGAGTCTCGGGCGCTGCAGGAACTTGGAGTGTCCGTGGACATCCGCCGCCATGAACTGTGTCTCACCTACGAGAACTTGAAGGTGGAGGAGGTGCTGCGGGCCGTGCTGCTGGAGGGCCAGGACGTCACGTCGGGGTTCAGCCGTGTGGGACATATCGCACACCTCAACCTGCGTGACCATCAGCTGCCTTACCGACACCTCATTGGTGAGACACACGACGCCCGCATCACTGGGGAATTAACCATCAGTCAGTGCGCACACAGGCTAAGAAGCTCCTATAACCACATATGCTGAACCGCGTGTGCTTGTAGCTGGAACAATGTGCGTGTTAAACAAGTCACTTTGTGTGTGTCTAAGGCCAGGTCCTCATGGACAAGAATTCAGGGGTGACGTGCGTGGTTAACAAGACGAACACCATTGATTCCACTTTCCGAAACTTCCAGATGGAGGTGCTGGCAGGTGATGGCAACATGGTGGCAAAGGTAAGGCTACTCCTCTCCCCAAACTGAGGGGTTTTCTCTGTTATACGGTAAACATGTATTTGCAAGGATAATAATGCAGAACCCTGTAATAAGTATTTGTAAAATCAGTATTTAAAATCAAGGAAAAGTATTTACGCCATCTCAAAATGTTTATCCTTACAATTTGAGAAGTATCCAATTGTTTCTTGACTGGAGTAAATTGTACTTTGGACTGAACAGCTTTAAGCATAATTTACTCAGTGTTTTGTACAATAACCGAATTCTCATCGAGATGTTACTCCGGTTGTCAGGTGCGGGAGAACGGCTTTTGGTACGAGTTTGACTTCTCCCAGGTGTACTGGAACCCGCGCCTGAGCACGGAGCACGAGCGACTGGTGAGCCTGTTCAAGCCCAGAGACACTGTGGTGGATGTCTTCGCCGGCGTGGGACCCTTCGCCATCCCAGCAGCCAAGCGTGGCTGCAGTGTGCTGGCCAACGACCTGAACCCCGAGTCCCATCGCTGGCTGCTCCACAACTGCCGACTAAACAAGGTGGAGAGCAGGGTGCAGGCCTTCAACCTGGATGGCCGGGCCTTTATCCAGGGCCCCCTGCACGAGAGACTGCCCGCCCTGCTTAAGGGCCCAGGAGCGACCCACATCGTCATGAACCTGCCTGCCCTGGCGCTGGAGTTCCTCGACGCCTTCCACGGCCTCCTGGATGCCGAGCCGGGAGAGGATGCCAGCGCGCTGCCGTGGGTGCACTGCTACGGCTTCTCCAAGCAGGACGATCCTCGCGAGGACATGGTGGACAGGGCTTCGGCCAGCCTGGGCGTGGCCCTGGAGGGCCGTTGCTCTGTGCACATGGTGCGAAACGTGGCCCCCAACAAAGAGATGATGTGTGTGAGCTTTTCGCTGCCCAGAGAGGCGCTCTTCTCCTCGCACAGAGCGGAGGAAGGTGAGCCCACCTCATGACACACTTCAGCTGGGTGAGAATGAGCCATCAGCTTCAGGTGTGGCCTCATTATTCCAGCTGTAAAAGCTGCCATTTACTGTGCCACCGCTTTTTTTGTTTTTAACGAAGGCAAAATTATTTTTTTCTGTTTCAGACACGCATGAGGAGCCAGACACAAAGAGACAGAGGAGGGAATAACCACATTTAAAATATTTCCACACAAGCTAAACAACCTTGTAGTTGTGATTTAACTGTTTTCTCCCCAGAAACAAGTATCTTCAGTTTGCTGGTCTGGTTTTAATGTAATATTGTGCCACTGTAACACAGCTGGAAATTATTTTTTTATTTTTTGTGTTAAATAACAGGGAGATCAGACAGTCTTAAACACAGAATACTTTTTTTGAAATTACTGTACAGGATCTTATTAAAAAGAGTCTGTACTTTAATGTGTACAAATATAAGGAAAGGGATCTTGCCGTGTGTGTGTGTGTGTGTGTGTGTGTGTAAACATATTTTAAGTTTTGCACAACTTTCCTCCAATCTTGTTCAGGCACCCAGAAGGGGATAAAGATAGAAAACATTGTCAAGCTACACTGTACCGAGTTTCAGGCATTTCTTTTAATAGAAAACGTGTACACCAAAATGTCAAAATACTGTACATCTGTTTTGGACAACCCTTCTGAACCCCAGAAACAGAGCAAAGGCACCTGGCTGCATCTGACGCTACACACACACACACACACACACACACACGCACGCAGCAGTACGTGGGGTCAGTGTGGAATGATGAGGAGTCCACTGAAAGCGTCCTGTATGGCACGGTGGCACGCCAGCCCAGAGCTGTAGCCCCCTGCTACGTCCTGCGGTGAGGAGGCTCGCACGTGGCTCAGGTACCTGCGGGCACAAAAACGTGTGAGGAAATCAGCCAAGTGAAGCATGGGTGGAAAAAAACATCCAATGAAAAAAGGGCTAAAGCAGAGCTAGTGAGCTTAGGGGGAAGACACGATAAAGGACATTTAACCACATCGAGACCAGTCCTCTGGACAGAACCTTGTCCAGCTATCTGGTGACAATCGGCGGCTTATTATTTTCATTGACCTACAGCTCACACACTGAAGTGCACATAGCCCTACTGTTCAACCACAGCACTGCATGTACTGTTTAAACCCACGGCACCTGAACCCCGCTGCCAGAAAGACTCCTCTATGGAACAGGAAAGCCAAGCCCCTCAAGATGTGTCATGACAGCAAAACAAAATGCGTCTGAGGATGACCGTTCCTCTGTTGCGGTTCAGTAAACCACATCATCCCACAGACCAAGGCCTACGTTAATTTCCCTCATAAGGACTGGGCATGCTGTAACTCTGGGGTTACCAAGAGCAACAGAGCTGCTGAAACCAGCTTAACTGCATCTGTGTGCCTGGTTCCAAGGGGGTTCCAGTATCTACTTCCTGTCTTCTGTTGTGTTTATTTAGGAGTGTAAATCCACCTGGATGTCCTCTGGCTTTGTAAAGAGGTGGACACTAGCATAACAATCCAGGCAGCTGCCATCTCCAAAATACACACACGTCCCACTGTTGCACAGAAGCACACACAGAGTATAGGAGGTATTCTATGAAATGAACATTGGTATCAGTAAGATCCACATCCTACACAAAGGAGAAGAACAAAGGCAGGTTGAGATGGAAGACAAAAAGAAGCACCAACTACACAGTCCAAAAAGCTCCTGAACCAATAGTCAGCCTGTTCTGCTTCAGAAGAATCTAGCAAAAAGAAAATGTACCCCTGTTTCGTGGACCAGTACCAGTGGACCATAGTTTGGACCAGATTTCAAGGTGCCCTATTAAGTGCTTACGGATGTTCCTAAAAATGCTTTTACCTCAGCTTCCCAGAGAACCCCAGAGTCAGAAAAACATTAATCTCGTCAATTTACCTATGCCCCCCTATGTGCCGGTCACCATGGTGACAACCACCCATTCCACCCCCTTCTGGAGAGAAACAACTGGTCTCACAAATTCTTCCTGTACTTGAGAACTTGGATTGGTTTTGCTTTTTGGTTTCCTTTTTAACATATCGGAACAGCAGCAGTGCCCGATCTGATTTGTGCAGCACTGTAGCGTAGCACTGTCCAACTAGTGTAGCACTGTCCAACTACATCTGCTGAGCCACATGCTCACAGCAGGAAGACACGCATGCATGTGTGCATGCATACACACACCAGGATCATGCTGTATAGTAAAAACATGCAACCCCAGGTTGAAGTTGGGCAGGTAGACCTAAGATTAAGTCAATGGACAAAAGAGCTGAAATCCATCAAGCAGAAATGGGGAACAATGAACACTGTTTCCCAGGGCTGGCACACCACATCCCCCCCCAGTGCTGGCACTGCCTCCCAGCAGCCCTAGACATCACCACCCCCACACACAAAACCAAAACAGGGGCCCTAGATTGCTGGGATCAGCGACAGGAGGCTGGAACAACTTCAAAGTCAAATGGTCACATGTCACCTCCAGTCAGTAACCCAAAACCTGCACCAGCAGCTTCTCAAACTCATAGTGTGTGTGTGTGTGTGTGTGTTTGATGCCCATTCCTGTGTCAGATGAGGCTTTTGTGTCATGGAGTGACATTGGTGAAGCATAGCAGAGGCAGACAGTCTTTGTTCACGAGGGTGCACACCTGTGTGTCTATAAATCAAAGCTTTTCACATCTCTCATGTCCAAACACGTCCCACCCAGAGTCACCTATGACTAACAGAAGAGTTTAGGTCTACCTAATTTTTAATTAATAGCCTGCCTCTCAAAAAACGTGATTCCTACCACAGAGAATTCTTTTCTACCAATCCATCCATAAACGGATACATAATGGACCATCATACAGATATCGGATACACAGATTGATTGCAGTGTATTCATGTACATCTGAAGAGCTCCATTTTTAGCGCTCTCATGGGCCAAGGTGAAGGGAGAGAGCTTTGGAGCTGCTTTTTGGGTTATATTCTGCTTCCTTCCTGCTTTCAGAAAATCCATTGATTGCAGCGGATCGTTTTTAAAGGGCGACTGACTGTGTCTACACACACTGCTCTTTGTGTTAACCTTGTGGAGATGATGCGGGGAATTATGGGTAATTGTACACCACCTGGTGCGATGGAGATGCAGATCAAAGAAAAACACAAACATAGTAACAGTTACACACTATTTCATGTGTATAGGCATTCATACACACAGCGCTTTCTTTGGCTGTGATGATACCTCAGTGATAAACTTGACAACTTTTTAAAGCAGAGCTGCTTCAGGTGAAACTGGAAATTGTCGTGTACACACACACACACACACACACACACACACACACACACACACACACACACGTTGTCTGTCGGCTAAGCCTTTCTCTCACACTCCACTCTGTCGTTCTGGCTGCCACTTTGGGTTGCCGACCTGTAACCCAAAACCCAAACCCTCTCAAAAGGCAACATCTCTCAGTTACTGGTGCTACAGGGGGTGTCGCATGAAACCTGAGTCAGGGAAGCTCACTTCCTCACTCACTGCCTCCTTTTCATGGATAAATATGAGGCCATTTCCAGCTCTAGCTCTGTCTGCGCACCTTTGGCCATTTTCCTCTGCATCTCATTTGCTGCCCTCTAGAGGATGTCAAGTCCCAGAAATCCGAGTAGAAATCTTGGGACACTCTACCAAACAATTCCATGTCTGCCCACCTGGGGGTTTGATGTTATGACAAAATAAACAAAGACAGACTGAACAGTGAGGTCTCTGCAGCTCCTGGTGTCAGAGGCTAGAGCGCTGTACCATTTTAAGGTATGCTGAAAAGGTCAGGATCAAATCCCTAATGCAGGGAGGGAGAGAGAGAGAGAGAGAGAGAGAGACAGACAGACAGACAGACAGAGAGACAGAAAAACAGAAAGGGAGAGGGACAGAGAATGGTTCACTGGTTGTTGAAAAATGTTCATTCAATATTCCTGTGTTATTCTGTAATTTCTTTGGCAATACTAATATGTAGTCATGCCAATAAAGCTTCTTTGAAGTATGAGAGACGGGGAGCGATAAAGTGTGAGAGACAGAGAGTCCTAAAGCTTCAGTAGATACTTCTCATGAATGCTGTCCAAAATGTCCCACCGGTCTGCTTCTCAGCACCTCTCTATGGAACACTCTTTGACTTCTGACCTCTGAAACTGCCCACAGTTCAGCACCTGTCCCCTTGCTTCTAGGACACCGTTCCCACAGCCCAGGGAATTACCATCGTGGCCTCCACACACACACACACACACACACACACACACACACACACACACACACACTTACAGGAGATAAGATCAAGACAAGGCCAGTTAAAAGGGGCTGTGCACAGGATGTAGATGGGAGGGGCCCCACAGTGGTCATTTAAAGGACGGGCGCTATACTGGCAAAAGAGCTTCCTCAGCCTGGCTCGCAGTCCGGAAGGTTCCGCTAGCAGGGTGCCTCTGTGCTACTGCCTGGGAACAAGGGGCAAGGGTGGACACCTGTTGGGTGATTTGTCATTATAGAGGGGTCAGTCGTCAGCTGCCTGGCCCTCGGCACCCCACCCCTACAACACCATCCACATTCCAGAGTCCACTCCGATTACCTCCCCAAGCAGAGTCTGTAAGCAGAGTGTGTGACTGTGACAGACTCGTACCACCGCCGTAACGTCTCAGTGTGAACACACAGGCAGCTCTGTCCTAATGCTTAACACAGAGTCTGACGGGGCAAGCGGGCTGGTTTTGACAGGTAATTACACTGCCCCCAGAAACATTCTGCGGTGTAAAGAGTAAATGCGCCTGAGGTGTCTTCTGCTGAACCTCACCAGGGTCCCACCAACACCACAGAACCGCTATGTACAAACTGAAAGACCCTTCAGTGTGAAAACAGCACTGACCCACACAGCATTCTTGTGTTCTTCTGCAGGGGGGGCTAATGCACAACATCTCCGGGTGGGTGGTGGCGAACACCCTTGAAAATTCTGTTGTTTTTCTTACTCCTTTAATCGTCGTCTCTACTGAGCACTTTCATGAGGAAGGTAACAGTCTGGACCAGAATAGAACAATGATGTTTCGCTATTAATAATGCACACAATTCAAGGAGGTAAATGAGGGAATAGAGAAAAGGCAGGAGCCTTTGACATTTGTAGATCTACAAGCCAAAGATCTGGCTTTTGGGGTGACTTAGCCGGATGGCCGTGTGGGTGCAGGAATTAATTAAGGCACTGTACAAATCAGCAAACGACTCTTCTATTACAGGTGCAAGGGTGATGAGGCTGGCGCAGTACCAGTGCTGTGCCCGCACTTAGCTGCCGCGTGTGGCACTACAGCGAGGCTCGCAGACCACACTGGGCACGCATTATGCCAACTGACAGCTTCCAGGCAGTTTGTGGAGACCGCCTCAGGTTTAGCTGAGTCACCACTGAGAGGCTCAGAGCAGTTCTCCTGACAACACCTTCTCAAAATTCAGGACACCTTTAAGTACATAAAATCTTACTCTACACCCCTCCTCCATCCAGAGACTACGTCCTCTGGTCTGTTATATAAAAAAAAAAAACTCAGTAAGTGACCCCAGAAAAAAGCTGCCTGCCTTTCTTTAATTACAAAGTGGGTTTTTTTGGGGGGGGGGGCAGCACTGAGAGAGATGGATGGGCTGGCTACACCACATGCCAGAAGCCTGTCTGTGCACCCCTGATCCCCCCACTAACAGGAGCAAAAACACACAACCCATCACCCCCCTCCCCCCAACGCCAGTATCCAAACCGCCCACCACAGGCCATGGCAAACTGGCAAGATGAACACACTTTACGTAAATCCTCAGAGCTCATGTGCATGGCTTCCAGCAACGTTTAAACGCAGCTTAACATTAATTCACATCTCTCTGGACAAACAAACAGACATGTCATGTCTGAACAGGCACCTAGGATTTTAATTTCGCTCAAAAACACTAGGGCTTTAATTTTAGGCCACAATGAGAAGTGTAGGCTAAGGGAATAAAGTGCCGTTTGACACTGGATCCACACACACACAAACGTACTTGAACGCAGGTGAAATCTTTTGCTGACAGAATGCACATAGTTTGCAATTCAAATCTGTCTGGTCCAGAACCGAGACCACCGAGTTCCTGCACTCTTTTGGTTATGCAAATTCACCATCCACAGATCAGTTTCCCCCCATCAAGCGTACACATGGAACGCCACTCGCCAGGTCTGGGACAATGTCAGGCTGAATATGCACTGAGCACGCTCCCAAAACGTACAGAGACGGTGAACTCCATTAAGCCACGTGTAAATGAATCAATGGAACTGAAACATTTTGGATGTCTTGAAGAGACAACATTTTCTTGATTCACTCATTCCTCAGGGTTACTACAGTAATACAAAGACGGGTCAGAGAAAAACGTAGACACTGGACGGTACTTCGTGGAGACAAGATGTTTGCAAAATCTTAATGCAAGGTCTTATCCAATCACAGTACGCGGTCCACCCTGAGCTGTGTGAAGTCATCACCTGACTTATTAGGAACGGCAGGTCTCCAGACCAAAGGGAAGAGTCCACACACCAGTGTCTCAGGGTTACAGGGTAAGGACAATCTCAGCCATCACGTCACCCTTCAGAGAGTGACCTTGACACCTTTTCACTGACCTGCCCAGTAGGTCTGCACTCATGTGGGACCAGTTCAGACTGTATGGAAAACCACTTAATACCCCCGTCTGTACAGTCTCCCAGGACTCATTATCATCCACGAAGCGTGTGCTTCATCAGTGGTGCTGAAGAAGACATCAGGGAGCCCCATATAGACTTGATTTACTGCTTCTGCATCACTGGGATGAAGGGGGGGGGCAGGTTAAGAAAACAGATAAAATACAGCTCCGATCATAACTTTACGTACCACTGTCAGAATCTGTACGATGTTCACCATTTTGAGAAAACATAACATGACACAAAGACTACCGACTTCTCCCATTCATGACGCCAAAAAAGACAACTCCGTCCCAGCGTGATTACGGCGAAGCAGTGAGGAGGGCACTTGCTGGCTGAACTCTTGGGGGCAAACCCTGGTAGCGGCGAAGAAGGAAGAAATGTGTCAGATGCAGGGCTCCTCTGTTTATTCATTTAGCACACGCTTTTATCCAAAACAACTTACAACATTTCACATACTGTTACAGCGATGTTGGCTCTCTGCATTTAACCCGTTCCCCCTGGGGGGAGCAGAGGGCAGCCACATGCAGCGCCCGGGGAGCTACCATTTGGGTGTCTCGCTAGACCCCAGACACCTCACAGCTGAGCTGGGATTCGAAGCAGGAGATTTCTGCACGCAAGCGTGATGTTCCACCCATTGAGCCACCCGGCCCCATCTCAGGCTTTCAAGATGCCCAGGTAGATTCAGAGCAGACTCAAGAAATGGGTACCAGCACAAATTATGCAGAACCAAACCAGAGCCAGCAGTGTCACTGTAAACTTTCCCAACCCAAAAATCTGCATGTGCTAGACATAAAGCAGAAAGGCAGACCACAGGTTGTTATCTTTAACAGACGGTACAGAGGAGCACTGGGGGAAGGACGCCTAAAATCTCTCTACACAAGTGGAGATGAACCAACATCGTAAACAGGAGGACAAATCATGAGGCGGGGCGGGGGGCGGGGGGGGGGGGGCGGGGGGGGGGGGGGGGGGGGGGGGGGGGGGGGGGGGGG
>JABJVR010047365.1:0-27977 GCA_025773905.1 Chitala chitala | reverse complement strand
GACAGCAACCGCCCCTCCCCCTCCAACAGTCATCCTCTCTGTGACCACCAGCTCAGATAAAGACCAACCGAACAAAAACCCTGGAAAACTTCAATGACATTACCCTATATGAAAGGTCTTTAATCCATCATCTGTTTCAGCAGTTTCCAAACCATGTGCTTCACGTTACATCTCAGCATAGATGCGGAATAAGGAAGACGATTCAAAGACGAGGGGACCAGGCTGTAACTGAACCTAACCTCGTGAGCTGTTGGTCGAGGCCCTAATGAAAATCAGCAGCGTGAACATGAAGAGGAACGTGCAGAACTATCTCACTCAACTAGGACCTGGGTACATGCACGGTACCCACTTATCCACGTTCAAGCTGATGCTGTGTTTTCATCATGGTCATTAAAGTCTGTCATAACTACTCTCAGTTTTCAAAAGAACGAAGAAACAAAAAAAAGACCTATCTGGAAAAAATATACAGTTTTGAGAACAAGCACAAATAAATATTGGCATGCCTCCAATGTAATTATCTCTCAATTATTGCAATTCCCATGAGTCAATTACATTTTTGTGAGAAAGACCACTGTAGTTAATCTGATAATATATGGCAAGAAGAGAGAGTGGGCAATGACTAATGCCTATTACACTGCACATAGATCCCAGAGATGTGCTGGTAATCTCAGTGTCATTTCTTTGTCATGACTAAATTTTGTAAATCCCACCGCTTCCTACCAAAAATGCAAACTGGGAGCAGCTTGTTTGAAGTCTGTGGTCCCCTGAGAGTGCGGCTCAAAGCCAACGGGTCCGGTGCAGACAGCAAGAATTTCCGAAGCGTTTACGATTACAGCGAATACAATATGTCAAAAAACGAGGCTCTCACAAGACCTCACATCACCCTGAGAAAGAAGTGGTGATGTGCAGGAAGAGCGATGACTTTAAAGCTGTCGGGATATGACACCGATCAACTGCATGCAGACAAATTACTTCTCTCTCTGTGAGGCATTGCTTTTTGTATCAGGGTTCAGAGTTCATGGCTGTTGGTTATACCTGGAGGCGTCACGACCAAACGTCTGTGTTTCCACCATCGAAGGCATATTGAATGTCTAAAACACTAGTCCGGATAACGTGACGACTTTGATCCAGAAGCTAATCCTGTATAATGAACTGTAACCAGAAACCTTAATCTGAAAGATTGAAGGATAAAAATAAATAATGATATAATAATTTTTTAAGTTGGTGAATACAGTGAACATAAGTAGTTTAAATGTTTAAATGGAACATTTTTTTGTGATATGTAGCAACAAGGTTTAACAATATTATTTTTAATGTAAAATGTTAATCCTTTATAATTTTTCAATACAAATAAGAAATATATATATATAATTTTTTAAATTCCAAACACTTCCTTGGTGATATGGACAGAAGGGGAGCTTTGGCCTGGTAATATATGTAAAAACACTTTTCAGTTGAGGTAAAAGCACCACAGGAAGAGGCACTTGTGTTCCTGTACCATCCTGCACTAAGACACAGAGCCTCTCTGACTACAACATGGGTCTGTTGCAGGTAAGCCCTGATCTGCCCAGGTACCTCGGCTCACTGGTTAACAGTTCATATCCTCACTTCCTGTGGGAATGGTTATATGCTTTTCTTTTATTTTTAAGATGAAGCCACTTTTCAATGTCCTTACACACAAAGCAACAGTTTTCCTTCCCACTCATGGAGTTTTATAAACCCCAGAAAAGGGCAACAGCAGCTATAAGGATGACGAACTATTACCTTGAGTGGGCAGCTCAGTTCATTTTAGTTCTATGACAATTTGACTGACGATCTTATTGCTCTCTTTGCCTATTTGAGGACTCTCCAGCTATATTTAGCTTTTGTACAGTTGTCAAAGACAACATGTTTTCCTAGAGGTTTGTGAGTGTAGACCTTTGGGCCATTATCCCCTTTTTCATCAGACCTAATTGTGTAATTGCCTGCTGTTTCTCCTCGTGTGGTTCAGGCAGATGCTAATCTTTGGCGCCACTTCAGGAAGACCTGTGGAAGTCGACAGTGTCGTATCCACCATGTATCGGTAGTGCCTATAGCTCATTGTGTGGTCTGCCATGGGAACTGGCACAATGTCGCCATGTCTCTGTTTGTTTACCGCCTCATTTGGCCAGATTGCTCAGCCTGTGCTGCCTGTCCTATTCCATTTCCACTTCTACAGAGAGTCCACAGTATCTGACTAGAAGACTGCTGGGGCCAAATTCACTGCCACAGCCAGGCCAGAATCCACCCCCCATTCATGCCCCCCCCCTAGTTCTGTATCCCAGGAACTCTGGTCCTCTGGTCTCCTACTGGAGCGTGGATCAAAGCAGCAGACTTTCTGTCCACAGCGACCATTTTCACAACCACATGAAACGCCAGGCTGTGGTCACATGACCATCTGAAATGGTCCTGCTGATAAAAACAAATATTTGATATGGAAAAAAAACAGAACTGTATTCAAAAATCACATAAATCGAATAACATTCATGAGGCATGCAAAAGGTTCATGATATATGTCAGTATGTTTTCACTGACTATGCTTTTATTCCATTGTAACTTTAATGGATTTGCAAATGTAATTACACAAAATATTTTAGTGTTTCTGGTCTGTCTGGGCAACAAGTGTGGAAACTGTATATCCTCAAATATCAGAACTGTCATATAGTCAGGTAGATGCATTTAACAGTGTTACATTTAATGTAAAATGTTAATCCTTTATAATTGACTCAACAGTACACTGGGTAACAGTAACACTCCCTGGCTTGAGTGGAGAAGCTGGTCCTTCTTTGCAGACATCTGCCTTATGTTCTTTTTTCTTTCTGTCTAGGCAAACTGTAGGGATTTGTTAAAAACCAGCTATTTCCAATGACCTCAAATTTTTTATAATTTCCAGATCAAACTATTAAAAGGCTTCACATTATTTTTGTAAAATATTCAGTATGATGGTTTTGCACTGTTGTCCAGTTTCAAACAGAACATAAAATATTTAAAAAATATCAGTTGCTTCGGAATCAGGTTACTCAAGATGTGAGCTGCACATGATATAAATGTTACTGCAACACTGAAGTTTCATCACAAACCTGAGAGGCCTTTAATCTAGGATCTACATTGCTTTTCTCAGTTAACTTGATTATCTCTCTCCACCCAGCTGGCCATCTTTTAATCTAGTCTAGAAAGCAGTTGTAGAAAATGTGAGCGTCTGATTAAATTGTGGTTCCATTCTTTGTGCCTTTGCCCTACATGTCTTACTGTGGCTAACAGGTGCTTATGGTGACTAACATTAGCTAATGGTCACCAAGCTCATACTCCAACTTTTCCACTCTCTGTGAGTGAAAACGTGAAAGACCTGTTGTCCTTAGCAGGGCAACTCCTCTGTGGGCCTATTGGTGATGCCTGGGGTATTAGCACTAATCGTGGCCGCCCAGCTGAGCAGAGAGCATGCAGAGGGAGATAGTTAGCTGGCCCCAACGGACCTGTTGGTGGGCTGGAGTTGATAAGCCATTCAGGGCCCGTATTTTGATAGACAGACGGTCTTCTCAGAATCATGACACCATGGCCAATGCACAAGAACTGAAACAAGATGCAACGGGCAGGTTATCAGTAAAAGGGAGGAATCATCACCCTGCTGAGGGCTGTGGTAATGTAGGGTTACTACGTACCCTCAGAAGGACGGCAAGGCTGAGGAGACACCTTTGAAGTTATAACAGTTTTGCATAGCTGTTGATTGACAGTTTGCCAGGGGGCGGAGCTCGAATGTGTATTGGCTCACCAAGGACTAAAGCATATGATTAAATCAACATGTGTGCTCTTGGGATTATGCCCTAATGGTCCAATGTAGCACATTAATGAGCAAACTGTCAACAACCGTAAGTCAATGATTAACAGTGTAAAAAGCCATTGTAGAGTAAGTCATAGGTTCTACATTGTAATGGGAAAGGGGCATGATGGGGGGATTTAAAGCTTGTGTAAGCAATGTTTGCAGACCATTAAAGTGGGCAGAGAGAGGAGTAGGACAAACACAGTTATCTCAAGTGGATCCATTATCCTCAATGTTTGGCTGAAGGTATTTTCAGTTTTCACACATCATAAAGCAAATTCAGTACTTAGCAAAAAGGGGAGAAACTGTTACAAATATGAAAGTGTACTTATACATTTGACAAGAGAGCACTCAAGCCTGTGGCGTGCGTGTATAATCCTCAGAAAAGCGAAATTCTGTAATGCTGCGGCATGCCACGCTAATCCAAAGACATGTGAATGAAAGCATGCACAAAACACATTGATACAGAGGGTGTAATTGTGCGTGTTTAGCACTTCGTATAGGAGTTGTTGCACTGCAAATGATTGGTAGATTCTCATGACCAACCATGTAAGATGCACCAGATACACTCCGTACTTCCGCTATGGCTCCATCAGAGCACATGTACAGATACGGTGTGTTCTATTCCTCTTACTTTCATTTTTAACTCACTGCTCCTTCCTGATCAGACTTCTACCTCCTACTCCTCCAGCGACCCTCCCTCAGATCAGACATTATTCAAATGTGGATTTGCAACATTTTCTTCTCACCCAAGGGGTACAAACTGATTCTCATCTAAACAAATGTCATCTTATCTCTAGTCTAAAACAGGACCCTCATTTCAAATGACCAAGATGTTTAAATTACATAAGGTAACTTTGTGAAAAGGTCACACCTGAGATACTCTCCAGTAAAGCACATTTTGAAAAATCACATGCTTGCTGTTTAAAGTTCCAGTTATACGACAAGTTCACAGCCTCCAAACCACTGAACAGCAAAGAACTGTTCAGTCATCTTGTGGACAAAGGTAGCAGTGTGAATTACTATAGATTTAGTATACCATTATGGTGTATAGTCCCATATATACACTAAACTGAAGACAGAGGTCCAGTAACACCCTCCCAACATGAAGGCCCTATTCTGACTCATAGACATGCAACAGAACAGTATGTACCGCTAAGATCTCCACCAAACTTATTATGGCTGGCTTTAACTTGTCTTCACGTCACATCTGAAAAAGAAACAATCTTGTATTTGATGTCTTCTTGGAGAGGCGTCTGTTTTTTTTTGTATTTGTTTTTTTGCACTGCTACCTGTAATGTTTGGACGTGTTGCTGCCCAACAGAGAGGCGGTCCAACCCCCTTGCTGTTGTTTGTAAATGACGTGTCCACGGCCCATATTTTGACAGCTCCATTTCAATGAGTCAAAGTGCTCCGCAATTTGGCAGCAGCGGGAAAGGGAGCCGGCTGCTCAAGTGCCATTCAGACTACAGCATGAGAGACAACCCCTGACACCCTCCCAAACACACAAACAGCAGCAGCCCACAGTGGGGACACGGGACCCACATTGTGTCCTGCCTCTCATGGTGACAAAGGCGCTTCCGTGGTTGTCTGAAGGACCCCCTATGTTTTGTCGTTGAGGGTTGTTGAGCGAGCTCTTTTACACCTGGCCTCATTACCCCGAAGGCCCGTGGCACATTTTCCATTTACGTTCACAGCACAGTAGGCAGAGATAATTAGCAGCTGTAATAGCTCAACATTATTTACAACATCTAGTTGTAGTAATTCTTTTCAAAAATGCTATAAACCTGCATGTACTGCAATAAATGACAGATGTACACTTGTGAGATGAATTTGTGAAACCATGGTTGGAGACAGCTATCATACAGTGCACTTTCTCCTTTACCCAAAACTTAAAAAACAACAAACAACATGTAAGAATCCACTGGGGGCCTTCGAGTGCATGGGAGTGAGGTCACTGAGGGAAACGACAGCCAAGACGTGTAACGAGGCCAGTTTTCAGCCAAAAAATTTCAGGGGCAAACGGGTCTTCTGTTAGCCACCTTGAGTGATCATCTTAATGGCACCTGAAGGTATGCTGTGCCCTCAGGTGAGGGAAATGGACCTGTTTTACTGCTTAGATGCAGGTGAGTCAAAGTGAACCACGTGTGAGGATTTTTGTCTTAGAGCAGTCTACAGACCATAAAGGGAGAGCTAAAAGATGGAGGAACAAAAGACTAAGGAGGCTGGTTCTTACAGTGGAGATAGTGATAAATGCCGAGTTAAGGTGGCTAACTGAGTTAAATTTCACAACCAAATGAAAGATAAGTGAATCTCATCAACATAACCAGCAGCTGATGAATGAGACTCAGCTGAAGATGTTAAAAGAAACCACCAGTGGAATGTCTCTTAGCAACAGGACAGAAGTTCAAGTCGATATAGCAGTCAGTGGAGCTGAACCACAAGCCCCTGCTCAAACAGTCGAAGCGGCTCTTGTTCCCCCAGTGGCTTTGTTCCATCGCAGATAAGACAGCCATTACCAAACACCAGTGTTGGGCCATGAAAAGACTGCTGCCCCGGGACAGGTAGATCCTGTTGTCACAGAGTTCCGTGAAAGACGATTTAATGCGTTGGGCTAAAGCCTGAAGAGTCAAGCTGTCCCCTTTGTGCCCTGACCCTCTGGATATATTACAAGATTCTCCTACAGTCATGTCTGACTCTGTCCAAGCTGCTTAATAAGACATGTACCATCTGTACTAAGCATCTGAACAAAAGGCTTGAGAATAAAGCCTGCTTTATGCCTCTCATAGGACCAGGTTTACAACCTACTTTTCTATAACAATACTCTGTCGTTACAGGAGAGCATGCAATTTAGTTGCCCAGTAGTTACAAATAAAATATTTTTACTTTTTAATGAGTTTAACTATAAGCAAACATTTTTGTAAGTTTGGAGAATGTGTGCAAAAAATATTAGCCTGAATGTTTTCCGTTAACTTTTCCATCACCCTTTAGGTACAAAATTACATGACCGAATCTGGGCAATGTAAAAAAAAAAGCGTTACTACATTTGACTGATGTTGCTATTTCCAAAACTGTTATTTATTCAAATTTAAATCGAGCGCTGGTCTTTTGCTGCAAGACAAAATTAGTGCTATTTATAGCATTTTTTTCAGTTAAAGAGCTGCTTTCGATAAAAGTGGACTGTTTGAGAAGTAACACCTGGTGACAAGTCTCACCTTTTGTAAACGAGTTAAACAGGATGAAAACTAGAGCTGAAATGCACTGACCTCCTGGGAAGAAATGATAACCATCAAACTTCTGCAGGTGCTCCAGTTAGGTAACCTTACAGTGTCAATGCCCTTCTACTCCGTGAATGAAATCCTAGTCTTTTCCATGACAATAAGTCATCTATGTTTCCGACACACATTCCCAGTGTTTGCTGCAGGTTTTCCACACACATGAAGACAGACTGCAGTTCTTGATGGATCTACACTTTGCAGCGCTCTAAACTGTACCCCCCCCAGATTCCCAAACACTGGTTGTCAAGGGGGGTTTTTTATCAGTAAATGTCAAACTTGTTTGTGTTTTAAAAGAAAAATTTGTTTAGAGGTGATTCACTATAGGGCTGAGGTAACTTGGACTAACTTGTCAGTGTCTGAAAGAGAAAATATGACTTACTGCCAGTAACCAGTATTTTTATCTCACGCATTTCAGTATTTGTTTCCTGTCAGCAAATGAATGGACTGAATAGCGACAATTCTGGTGAATGCGAACTGTTCTGACCGAGGTGAAAGACAAACAAAACAAAAAGACAGACAATGGGCCACGCTTGTTATATTCCTTCTTGAAAAAGTTATTCCCCAGAGACAGACAGCCCTCATAGTATTTACACGCAGGTGAATTTCCTCCAATGCACAGTTTAGCTAACAGAAATCCTGCTAACCTTTTCACAGTGCATGAACCATGAATACAGCCTAAAGAAATGCAAAATGTACACAAATAGCTGTTAGGCAACATCTTACATGTTTTTTACATTGTAATTTCTTATTTGTGTTTTGATGGTTTGGTTCCTGTGAAGTGCACTGGAGCAAGTTTGTTGTGAAAGACGCTATATAGAGATAAATTAAATTGAATGGTTTACAATCCCTTCAGCTGAAACCTGAGTATGTAATTTGTCAGGTATCCCAAACAAGTGGAGAGAGAGAAAAATGTCAACAGTCTAAAAGGCAGCTGATAGTATATAGCATCTGACCTCTTTGGTAGCTGAACATCATTGGAGTTAATTATGTTCGTAGCATTACTGCAAACGCAAAAGACTTTCGTGGACAAAAATGAAAAGGAATATAGTAATACACAAGTACTGATAACAAAAAAAGGATTATTCATGATTGATTCAAGGACATAAATAAGAGTGGTTTGACAAAGTGAATAAAAGAGACTCAAAGACACACTGAGTACATTTATGGTAACTTTAAAGTAATTAACTTTTCTCTAGAGTGCCTGTATTTGCTCTGATCAATTGTTGTAAAATATGTGAGAAAATGTAATAGATATACACTGTTTTGAGCTTCCTGATTAGTGGCACACTAATAAAGACTACTGAAGTGCAAGGGAAGCTTGGCTTCACGGTGCTGCACAAAGGCTGATAACTAGACCAAGCCTTCCACCCACAAGCAGAGTCCTTCTCTGAGAAAATGAATGTGGCTTGAAGTCAGATATGAAAAGATGGAAAACGATAGGAGGACAAATTATTGCTTTTCCCTGACGTTTCTTTTGTGAAGATGAGTGAGGACGGGGATGGCTGGAAAAAAGCACCTTGTAGGTGTCCTTTTGACCTCTCCCCTGCAAGCAGACCCTGAGAGATGGTTTTGTGTCCCCAGACAAGGGCACCTCTAGAAGGGGCAGGGGCCTTTCTCATGCAGGGACAAAGGACCAGGAAGGGGGATGAGTGATGAGCCCCTGAGCCCGGCTCAGGTCAGGGGCCACCAAGAGGCAGTGGCGAGCCACACGGCACGCGGGGACAGTCGGCAGGTGACTGAGAGCCTCTGTGCGTAGAACTGAAATACGTTTCTGTTGTTGCGAGCGCTTTTGTGCCTCGCATTTATGCGTGAGTGTGATGATCATGTGACCGCACGCATGTCAAGAAAAAGCACACGTCACGTGCACACGTCCCTTTGTTCACCGGGACCTGGACACCAGTGTCCCGTCGTGTTTGTACATCAGTGCCACCCACCTCAGCTGTCAGCGACCCTGCACTTTCTGACTGTGGCTGCAGTGTAATTAAGTACTAGTTAAGGGCTCATTAGCAGTGAATGGCGCAAAATAACTTGGTGCATTGAGGCCGGGAGAACAGTTAGCTGAGCTATGCTTTTGGCATGAACACTGACAAACAAGCGTGGCGTCCATCTTCAGGACAAATGATATGTTAACAAAGAGGAGAAAAACTTTAAGAATGGGGTAAGACCACGAGAGTGAAAGCTGCTAAGAAGCAAGAGACAGATTTATGTACTTCTAGATGTTGTTGTTTGCAATGGGATTGAAGCGGAGCTGTGCTATGAAAAGCCATTTCTTCTTTTGGTGGAGTACTGAAAGTCCTGACTGACAGTATCTGTAGCTTTACACTCTGGTGTATTGAAATACGTATATCCCCACAGCCTTTGCACAGAATTTGACTGCGTTTCACTCCTCACAGTGATTGTTACTGTAGGCGTTAGCTCACAGGAAGCCCCTCATCACTGATTACAATAGCAGGCCCTGTTGTGGTTCTTCCAAATTACTGCACAGTCTTATTTGTTCTGACTTCCTCCACGCTTGGCCACTTGTTCTCTTTTCTTTGATATATCAGAAAGGTACGGCCACTGTGCAGACTTTTCATGTCCTGCTTGTTTATATTAGATAGAGTTTGACTTCCTCTTCACCAGCATGATGAAGGATAATTACTATTCTGGAGTCACCAGATTAGGCTGTAAGTGATTTGCAGAATGTCTGAAAAAAAAAAAAACAGTGAAACAGGAAAACAAACAGTGAGTGAAATTGGGGAGGTGGGATGGGGGGGTTTCAAGTCTTCAAGTAGAATAAATACAGGCAAGGCCAGTCTCCAGCCAATCACAGGAATGCCACATGTCTTACAAAAGGAGAGGAGCATTATTGAGTTTATTACAAACATTCATATCTACATGTTTTACATGAAATTGCACTACAATACATTTAAAATAACTAAGCAAGCAGCAGTTTAAGCAAAAAAGAAAAGTCCAAGAAAAAAGGAATATTAATATTTTGAGACATTTTTCAAACATTTAATACTTTTTTCATTCATTTGCTAAGGAATATTTACCAGAACACAAAAACTTGCTGGCTTTGAGCTTGTAGGTGTTAAAACTTCAGTTAACAACTAGTAAGCTTTCTTTCGTTTACAGTTTCTCCGTAAACTGCTTATCCTGGTCAAAGAATGCCTGGAGAATGTGCCAAGGAGCACAGGGCACAAGAAAAGGGTCTCCCTGGTTCTTCCTGGATGGGACGCCCGTCCATCATATATACACACAGTACTAGCAATTTACACTCACATATTTTTAGATTGTCGGAAGAAACTGGAACACCTGGAGGAAACCCACATGTGTGCAGACAACATGCACCTGCACATGCACACAGTCCTAAGTGCCAGATACACACCTACAACCCTGGAGATGTGAGACAAAAATACAATCCATTGATCCTCAATGAAGCCCACAATAGCTGCAATAACACAAAGCATGACTACTGCTAACTGTAACTGCATATGTTCATGTTGGTGATTTCACAGGTGTAACATCTAATCTGGCACCTGCAGCAGTCTCCTGGTCTCCCTTCCCCTGCCCCAGTTCGCGACCCAACCTGGTGAACACCTCCAGCAACGTCTGTTCCCTGTGACTGTCGCTAAGAGCTCATCTGCAGTGTAGCCCCTGGCCTGCATCATGGTCCACTGCCAGTGAAAGAGCCAGGGAAAACAACCAGCTCCATTTGCCTAGCGCAGGGGTCCAGCAAACATTTACCCAGCCGTGCACACAGGTATCCGTCATGGAAACAGGCTTCCACAGAATAGTTTGTAGTTTGGAATTACTCTGACCTCCTCCTCCTTGCCATTCCTGTACTATGGAATTTGGACAATAAAATCTGTTTCATTCTGTGCATGGATCTGAAACTTTTAAAATGTTTTCTAAACATCTTCATCATCATCAGCAGCAGCAGCAGCCGCATCCTCCAATCCTGCACCGGGTTCAACCTACAAGCCTTGTTGAGGACACACACCTAGGAGACAATCAAATTAGGCAAGGCTTCACAAGTCTTGACAAGAATTTATCTGGTGCACCTGGATTTCAGAATTATCATAATGCTAGCTAGTTGTACAGACTTAGTTTGGCCTAAACAGGGAGAGCTTCTATCCAAAATCTCTTCTCTTAACACAGCCACATTGGCAAGTCGCTAAAGGTTTAATTGCAGAGTGATTTCTGAGCCATATGCATATAGGCTTTTGGTCAGAGGTCCATTTCTGCACCATAGGTTCATCATTAAATTCTGTACCAAATCAACAAATGACCATGAGTACTGCAAAGAGTAGGACTCAGTTTGACATTAGTGGGGCTCCACATCAGTCAGATGGGAAGTAGGAGGAGGTAGGAGTACACTGATAGGACAGTTACTCCCCATCTGTTTTCTCCTGAGGAGGTAAACAGTAAGAGAAGGTGGGGCTACCTGCCCTAATCTATTGCACTGTAAAATTGGACACACAAGAATTAGTCACTAGGCATCCATTTTTAGTTTTATTTTTGTATCAGGTCATGATCCTAAACTCTCTGAATATATTAAATAAACTAACCAAAAGTATACACAAAAACTTAGTAAAAACTGCTGGAAATCCACAGAAAATGCTTTAGTTGACTTAGTATCATCCTTGCATATTACTAATCTTATCATATTACTTTAATATTAAATGAGCTAGACACCTAACATCGGTTATGAATACACAGTTTCACACAAACATATTTAAATGAATATTAAGTGAGTATGAAGCATTTAAAGTGTAAGAAAAAAAAAAAATCTTCTATACCGGCACTTTGATTCTATGAACAAACGGCGTGGGCGTGACACACCCCTTGGAACAGAAACAGATTTCTAACTTCAAGCCTGTCTCGGACATGCACGTGTAAGGCTTTTCTGCTTCACGATGATCTTGGAGGATTGCAAAGGCTTGAGTGAGTAGGAACACGTGCAGCACGCTGATGCATTTCAAAACTAGACTGCACAAGTTACGAACATTTACCAGTTGTGCCTTCTGCTGTTTTTTCCACACATCTGTATTGACCCAAAGCAATGTTTTATAAACAACTATTATAGCTTTTCTCATACAGCAGTACATTCTGCTAAACATAAGTGTGTTCTCCTTCAGAGCACAAAACACAGCTTGGCAGACACACCTGCTCAACTCTACATATGCAATTTATGTTCCTTACAAGTTATTTAAAGTATTCTTCTTAGGGCTATACTTGTAGTTTTGATACCATTGAAAGTACAAACTGCCATAATCCCAGTTGTATTCAAAAGATTTTTCTTTTTAAATTAAAAGAACAGATTCTTCTTTCCTTTCTTGTATAGAGGCAATTAATGAAAAATAGCATGCCATTAACTTTTCAAGTCCTGACAATCTGAAACTGTGATTATTGTATTCTAGTAAGTTACATGTGTTTGCATCTCCAAAATCCAATAAAATAAATCAGGTTTACCACTTTAAATGTCAAGTCCCATTAAAGGCATAAAACATGTTAAATACTAAATCCTGACAGATGAAAGCATAAGGGCTGTAATATTTTGAGGGTGTTGTCCACCTGGCAAAGTGCCCCATTGTTCATTACTCACATCCAGTGTTTTACACCCGAAATCTGAAATTATGACTCACAGAAAAAACTCACCTCTGCCATGTGACAAGTGAAACACACTGTACTATTACAGCCAGCCTGTTTGACAAAGAAGCTAAAAAATATTATACTACCACAGCCAATCTGAAACAGATAGTCGCACTGTGAGTTTGGAAATAGCCTGGCACATACGGAATTTTACCCTAATGGGGCACAACAATTTCCCAGAAGAAACAAAAGTAACATTCACCAGAATGTTACTTACTCAACAATTCAAGAGAAGTAAAAATAAATGACAATGTAATGTAATGTAGTGTAACAGCCAGCCATTTTGTCCAAAAGCAAGATAGGCTAATAGCAGCATAAACACTCGGAATCAGAAACAGCTAATTCAGTGAGATGTTTACTTATTCACTGAATGAAAAGCAAAAATACTGACACGTCCACCATAATGAAACATTAAGTTATATGTAGTAATGTCTGACTTTTGAAACGTTGAAAAGTTAGAAACACGGTTTCTTGATATAATTACAAATGTGCATATGTCCATCATGTAAGAGGACACAATGCAAAACCATAATTTATTTGAACACAGGATGAATTAACATGAGCTCCTTGTCAGGCTTCAGCCAGAATAACAGGAAGTAGGTCCAGCACCGCTGCACTGATGCAGTCAAGCCAGCACTGCTCCACTTTGCTGTGTGAACATTACAGTCCAGTTAGCTCTTTGGCTCTCCTGGGCGTGAAGCACTGGGTTTTGGCAGAGGGCATTGGATCTCCTCATGTCCATGAAATGCTGACTCGGTGGCAGGGACGGGAAAACCAGCCTGGTGTGGATCTCTATGTCTGCTTTTTTCTGTTACTGAAAGATTTGAGTATCCAGGAAACTAAACCATGCTCTACATCACTATGGATGTCTCAAGAATATGTAGTAAATATTTTTTTAAATACTTTGATCTGCTTTAAAAAATGAACACATTTGCTAACATAGACAGGCAGGGGTTGATCGTTGCTATAATAAGATGAATCGTTTGACTCGGGATAATAATTCAAATGAAGGTGGAGAGAACTGGACAAGCATGTGACAGATTTCGGGTTGCACGTGAAACGTGTGCGGAGGAAATGAGCAGACTTGCGAGTTGTTGCAGCGCGTCGCTGAATTTGCTCAGTGTCAGAAGTGAGATGCCTTGTTTCTGAGATCACTTCCTCTCATTCCCTGCATTTCTAATCAGAAAATAAACATGTCCAGGGCACACACGGCAGACTGAACGCAGCCCATCACGCAAAGAAAGGGCAGAAACATCGTAAATGCTCTGTTAAGGATGTAAAACACAAAAAAGTAAAAACTGAATAAACAAGCAAACAACTTAATAAAACAACTGTATGTGGTGGCAAACATATATATGTTCATAATTCCCTGTTATATAGTGCATTTCGCAATAGATCATAAAGCTGACTCAGTTAATTTGCAGTTTTTGGAACTGAATCCATCCATTGCCCAACAGCTTATACTGTACAATGTTGCAGGTGGCCTGGAGCCTATACCAGGCAGCTGGAATACGACTGGATTTATGTTACTTTTTCAGTTTCGTCATTTCTATTAAAAAAAATAATAATAATTAGATCAAATAATGAGATCAATGTTTTGCTTTCGACTTGAGTGTTATGTATGTATTCATATTATGTCCTTGCATTACAACTATTTATCTGAAGAATACTAAACTTGTTAGGCTACACTTAAGAATAAGCAAACAGTAAACGACTGGAAAATAAGGCGTCGATGTAATGGAAAGCTCATAAGAATAAAAACTATACACGACTGTAGTTATCATTCCCACGTCAGGTCTTGACTCACAGTTGGCAGACCCCGGACACACGCTCCCAGGCACACACGCGCTTGTTATCCGGCCCTCAGACACGCGCGCGCGCACACACAAACACACACACACACACACACACAACAAGTACGTATGCACGCACGCACGCTGCCATATAAAGCATGCCGAAAGTTCAGAGAAATTCGTGATGTTAGGAAAGGTGTCTAGATCTCTTATAGGAAATACACGCCATTTCCATTTCCACTTGGCTCCAGACTCAACGGCTATTCCGGATCTGCATTTGCGTAGGCGCTTTAAAAATAGCCAAGGTATAAAAGCATAATCCAAGATCCCCACGCCATTCCGCTCCATGAACATTCTCCAGATGTGTTACACGTTAGAAACCAAATAAAGAACGAAAAATATATGTATAAACCAAATATTGAGTATCACGGATATTTAGCGCAAACGTTTAGGCTATATTAAAATTCATCTTAAAGTACAGTCAAGTATAAGAATATAAGACACTCATAACTTTTAATGAAACGGCTGCTGTTAACAACATGATTTTTAATAATTAAGCGTTTATTGTTTGAAAACGATTTTATGGGGCATTTAGGAAAAGTTGTCTAGATCTCTTATAGGAAATTTTACCCGTTAGGAAATTTGTCCTACGGCAGAGAACACAGCAATACCGTCAAAACGACGCAAAATTAAATTTTATTCGATATATTCATGATTATAATAAAACACATAATTTAAAACCACATAAAACTGAAAACGTTTTATGAATCGTGTATAATTTATATACATGGATTTGCAGAAAATTTAAAGTAGTATTAAGTACATTCGGTATTCTATTCGGAAGCACTTTGGTTTCAATGTTAAATAAAATTGAAATAGTACTTTCGCGTACTTTTATGAATTGTGGTTCATTTTTAAAACGCAGTTTCATGTGCAAACAGTAAAATAATAGTAGTTATTATCAGGTTTTCCTTACGTTTTCACTTAACATAAAATGGATAGCTGTGATTGTAGTAATTGCATACATCACTTTGCCTTTTATCTGCTGAATGTTATATTTAGTTGATTTCAGTTAACATATTCTAAACATTTTATTTAAATTTATTGGTTATCCGAATTTTTATTATTACTTGTATTTTTAATACATATGATGCTGGTTAAAGGATGTCTGTTTTTTTAAAGGTTTCAACGCGCACAACTTTCGTTTCTGTTATTTGCATAATAATTCCCAATAATGGTTTCTTTGGGTAAAGACCCGTAATGTCCCTATCACTGAACTGCTTATGTTGAGATTAACGTTCTGTTTCGATTGCTGTCAGTTAGCACAGTTTCACAGCTCCATTTATTTAAATGCTAATACACAACAGAAATTACTTCAAAACAAGTCAATATAATTAATGGTGGAACTGTCTGCAGTTCTTAAAAAATTAAGCAAAACGAAATAAATCAATATTATTATTATCATTTTGTATATAAATCTGCAGAAACTGGAATATATAACGGAGGGTTCAAATAGAACGCATAATAATATCAAAACGTCTAATGTCTTTTTTATATAAAAAAACAAATTGTATTTTGGCACATAATAATATATACTATCATCTAAAGGGATGTTTTTGGTATATCTGTATACGGGTAATATATCGAACCATAAAACTGTAATCTCAGTTAGTCTTGTTTGTTTTTTGTAATTTTATTTAAGAGCGACAAGGTTGTGGTGCGCCCCCCAGAGTGTCCAAATGGGAAAAAAAAAAAAAAAGTTAAGCAATACATCTTATAATCAGTCGTAGCGTATCTGGACATACTAATTTTAAACTCACAGTTTTGCCTTCTTTGCAAATTGACGTTTAAACTTTTACGGTGGTAAACTATACAGCACGATACATGCAGCAGTGAATTCACAAGGACGGGAACTAATCGTTTGAAAGGCTTAATATCTGATAACACCAAATTTTTATTTGCTCGTTAGACTAAACATGCCATACTGCTTATATTCCGCAAACCAGAGTGATAATTGCCCGAAATAACTTTCTGCTAAATTTCCCCACCTGATTACACACACCAGATGAAAAAACAGCTAATGTTTATCTTTGTATTTATATTTTTCCTATATTAATTCTGCTTCAAACTGGTCGAATGGTCCGGTAAATCGGTACATTTATATGTATATATATTAAAAAATCTCACTAATTACATTGACAGCTTGGTGACAATTATAAGTAACTAAAGTAATCGTATATAGACTCAACTGGGTGTCAACAGTGACTTCTTGGCAGGTAGATGACGCCAGTTTGAAAGGCTGCTGTTTAGCCAATCAGGACAGAGTACTGAGTATAACAAGCTGGCAGCAGTCAACTTCAGGAGGTGACTGACTTCGCACTGGTACATCTACGGCGTGAAACACTTTAACTCATAAGAAGACACATTTCTTCTTAGTTCTTTTTTATTATATTGTAGAAAAATTGAGGTTTTCAATTTTTTTTACATTTTACAATGGCTCTCGCAGATGCGATGTTGCCGTCAATAACAACCTTCGCAAGTAACCAGATTTTGGAGAAAAAACAATCCGAAATTGTTCATGTAAGTATCTAGTTTTTTGTTGCATTATTGTTCATAACGCAGTATCGCATTTTGTAACATTGTAACATAAAAACAGTATTTTCATGTTTTTGTTGTACGCTGTTTGTATATATAATTACCCATGGATATGTTTAATTATTTATGTCAGCATTCTCGTTACGTCTAATAGCATATTGCACATTCCAGCACATTTTATTTTTTAAATTAAATCCGTCGTATTTTTACTATTATTTAGTTAACAAGGTTAATAGTGGCAATGATTACAAAACATTTTTCGTGTAATTTGATTCTATTCTACTATCGTCCCACAGGACTGGAAAGTAAACGAGAATGAAACCAGTTCCGCAGGCGACGAAGTGAAACCCCTTATTGAAGTTGAGTTCAGCATCGTCGAGTCTCCGCCTTTGAACAAAGATGAGGATGATCTTGCCAAATTCTTGGATTTGGAGTTCATCTTATCCAACACTGTTGCTGTGGAAAACAATAGAAACTGTTCGCAGCCTTCCGCATACCCGCTCCCAGAATCGCCGGAGAGCTGCGGAACCGTGTACGAAAGCGATGGCTGCCATCTCGCCTACGGGAATGGCAACTTTGGAGCCAGTCCGGCCCACAGTTTGGTGGCTGAGCTGCTTACGCCAGAGGTCAGCTATCAGAGTGATGTTAATCAGGACTATAGCATGAAAGCAGTCATGGACAGACGGGAGTATACGGAGCTTCGGGCGCTCAGCATGGGAAACCACGTCCACTTACCTATGGACAGTATTCATCAGGTGGGACAGAAAATTAAGACGGAGAACCCCGAAAAGTCGTGTATGATGGCAGCAGACTTCGTCGCACCGGCGTATGAGCAGAAACCTCTGCGTGTCATGCACAACCCGCACCTGCAGCAGCAACAGCAAGTGAACCAGGGATTTGTCCACCATGGTGCGCCGCAAAACTTTTCCCGTGACGGGATGCTGCGCAAAGACTGTCATTTGTCTGAAATGCACTCGCATCACCGTAGTCAAATGACACCGTACATGGCAAATCCCACGTATCCAGCTCAGTACCAGAACCACCAAGGTGCACAGCAATACCACGGACAGTACACCATGTTTGGGGAACGTATGCGAGTTCACCACCCGGGAATGCCCGGTATGATGCTCACTCCGCCGTCGTCGCCACATCTGGAGTTTTTCGCAGGTGATGACTGCAAACCGAAGCGGGGCCGTCGTTCCTGGTCCAGAAAACGATCAGCGACACACAGCTGTGAGTTTCCGGGCTGTGGGAAGACGTACACAAAGAGCTCGCACCTGAAAGCCCACATGCGAACGCACACAGGTAATTACTGTTAACGGGCCGTGAACGAAAGCCCACATACTGTAAATGCATGTATGACATACGAAAGAGGTGATGTAACTCTAATTAATGCATACAGAATTTTCAACTGTCAACAACAGTTTTTAATCTTTTTTTCTTTTTGTGAATTCATACAGGTGAGAAACCATATCACTGCAACTGGGAAGGCTGTGGCTGGAAATTTGCCAGATCGGACGAACTTACGCGCCACTACAGGAAGCACACTGGACACCGGCCGTTCCAGTGTCATTTATGCGAAAGGGCGTTCTCCCGATCAGATCACCTGGCCCTACACATGAAGAGGCACATGTAAAACCATTTCAAAGGCTGTTTCGCAACCCTCTTGTATTGCATATTCATCCTGCATTCACAGGAACCTTAAGGGGTATAAAAGCTTTTTGTCAATAAATTAAGTATTTAAAAACCCCTCGACCTATAAAATTGTCTTCCCTCATAAGTTATTGGAAATCAGACAGAACTGGGCAGGACCCTTGTAGATATTTTTGTAATATTATTAAAGGCAGTTTTATTTGTATTGCTGAAAATTCTCATTTCTGGGCGTCAGGGAAAATGATTGAAATGATTTATTTTTTGACTACAGATGTGTAGTTTTACAAAATTTATATGCCTTTTTCCATATTGTCATTAGTACATCTCAGATTTCGGATGGATTTATTATAAATTGTTTTGAAGGTATTTACTCTATACAGGGCTGAAAAACAAGGTACTGGCGGACACCCTTTCATAACATAACACTGTTTAGTTTGTAAAGTTTGTTTTCTAGAAGCTAATCTATGAATTTTTACACGTTATTTTGGTGTTTCTGCAACGAATGTTTTTCAGCGATACTGCTCTGAAGGAGAACTGTGTACATTAATTCGATTTCAAAGTGTTAATAATAAAGCATACAGTTGAAATTAAGTACTCTGGACTGGTTTCATTTGTGAGTGGAATGTTTAGAGCACACATTCTGAACTAAAATCACCTTGTTTGGTTGACAATTTTATCCACACTTGTTTATAAGGACAGGTGCATAGTAGTAACACATACCGCCACAAGCAAACCCCTGACAATATCAGAGTTCTTTCTTCTGTTTAATGGTTTCTGATAAGATATTAATAAAAGAAACACTGGGAATATTCTACACTAGGGGTGGGCAATTAATTTTGCCAAGGGGCCACATAAGAGACTGGAACTGTTGTGAAGGGCCACATAGAAGACTGGTACTCAATTCTGCTGAATATTCATTTAATCAATCTATTTAAAAAAGCTTTAAATTGTATAGTTTTGGATAAACTTCTACAGGTAAGAGTAAATATTACGATTGGGCAATGAAAATATGAAACTGGCATGGCATAAAAACCAACATCAAATCATTAAATTAACAATGATATTTTTTCAGTATTTCAAAGACCAGCATTAAATTAACTTTATATAAAGTGCTGCTGCTATTCTGGTTTTAGTGTAATAACCGCATTGTAACCTGATCTCCACACACTAAGCACATGGCTTTACCTTTGACTTCAGTAAATAAATAATTCGAAGTGCATGTCTTGTTAAAAACTCTACATTTTGCATCAACCTTTCTTTTTATAACAGGAGCTTGCTTACGCGCGTAAATTAAAAAAAAAAATCTGTCGCCTTCAAAATAAAAGCAGCGAGGTTGCGTAAAGTGCGTAAAGTGCACTATTTTTGTTCAATTCCTAATTTCCCAATGACTTAGACATGGGCCGGTCAGGGGCACACAAAGGGCCGGATGTGGCCCGCGGGCCGAACGATGCCCTGGTCTGCTCTGTTCCCTTTTTTCACACTCCTCTTGTACATCATTTCAACATGAATGTTTGAAATTATTAACTCGTGACATTATCATTATTCAACAGTAGTTATGTTTAACATCGTAACGTTGTCATAATTATATTACGTTGCATTTAATTTAAATGGAAACATGCTGATTTCAACATGACACCTTAACATTACTCCTCACAGCTGCGTAAACATTTCAAGTCTACGGACTTTTAAGTTTAAAGAAGGTAAATAGCGCCCCCATTTAGATATAAATATTAAAATTCTGTCACTTGTGTCTTTTTTTTTTTCTTACTGAAGACTAAACGCTGAACACAACCACATCAACATTTAAAACTCCTTTGCAATTTTATATTTTCAAAGTAAAATCTTATAAAATGGTCTTTGAAATTTCGTAGCATGTAAGATTTTGAGGGTTTTATAGTATACCAAAACAAAGGATTCAGCAGTTTGTGTTTATTCATTATAAAGTTAATAATAAATAAATCAGCAAAATCCTAAAGAGAACTGCATTTAAACTTAATCATTCATTCCGAAATACTGACAAATTAGTACATATTAAAATACACTGATGTATTTATAATCAAAAGATACAAACTTAATTTCACAGACATCTAAGAAAACAAAGCAAACCAATGGGAAAACAGCAATGTTAAATTAAGAATGTATTGTTACACTCAGATAATTATGGTGTGACACAACATACCTGTGTAAGCTACATAATGCATATTATCTGTAAAATATAATCAATAAAAGTGATTCGTTTCTTTGTTGCATTTCGCATTCTTTAAAGATGTAATTTACTTAGTCAACCACACGAGGACAGTGTTCCTCCAACCTATGTCCGGACATATGGGTAATAGTCAAGCTTTTATGCAACTTTTATCTTAATGCTGTTTCTTCGCAGCCCTGTGGTGGGTTGGCGCCCCACCCTGGGTGTCCCCTGCCCTGCGCCCTGTGTGCTCTGGGATGGGCTCCAGGCTTCCCCGCAACCCTCACCAGGAATAAGCGGTTAAGATAATGGGTGGGTGAGTGGGTGCTTCTTCGCAAACTCCAAAAAATGCAGATCAGGTGAATTGGGTACTCCAAACTGCCCTTTGTTTATGTGCCTTGTATCCAACTGTAAGAGGCTACAGACCATCTTTATGTGCCTTGTATCCTACTGTAAGAGGCTACAGACCATCTTTGTGTGCCTTGTATCCTACTGTAAGAGGCCACAGACCATCTTTGGCCCTATATAGGCTGGAGGGACATACAGTAATCAAAGTGACAATATGGGTTCATTAAAATTAAATGTCAAATGTTTTCTCTCAGCTGGTTGAGCCATATGGTTTACATCAATTTCAATGGTAACACTAAATGAAAGTGATTATAATTAATAAAGGATTAATTTTGAAAGGAGACATTGAACAGTAAAGGTTAACATTATCATTGGTGAATGTTGCAACAGATTTTTGATAAGGATGGAATTTTTGTTGCAGTATATGTTGTAACCCTGCAAAAGCTCTGAAACAAATGTGAAAGTGTGATTTTTCCTTATTGTGATTTAAAAAAATGACAGCCTTTTAAAGCACTGGATCTATTAGCATACATCAGAATTTTCACATATTTTGAATGCTTGCTGTTATGCAGTAGCTCCAGTAAACATGTACATATATGTCCTCAAGTGTTTAATTTCTCATGAAACAAGCGTATGACATTAGAATAAACAAGAATGAGCATTAATACATTAAAATGTAACTGATTTTTTGCAGTTTTAAAACAAGGCAGTATTTTATGTTTTTTTTCTTTAAAAAACGTGTTTTTCATGATTTTCTACATTTTATATATACAGTATTTGTCTACAAACACTAATTAGCATTTAAAATGTTATTTAAATGAATTAGAAATGCTAAACAGTATACATAAGAATATAAAACTATAGCAGCATTTTTAAATATTGAGTGAGAGATGGCTGATATTTCATGCCTTTGTAATTAATTGCTCAGAGATAAGAAGCGATTAAAGTGCAGAGTTTTCAAATTCATTGCCGGAAAATTAAAAAAGCGTATTTCATATTGGAACATTTTATATACTTACTGTACATCTAGGAATGAATAATTGGAACCAGGTGTGACTATGGTTCCATTGACTGTGATCGTTCCGCTACAGTTGATTAGAGTTTGAAGCTGTTAAAGTGTCTTGAGTGACTGCAGCAGCAACAGCTATATTATGATCATTAATTATAATAATATTTTAAATGGAATTTCTCCAATCTAATTGCTCCTGCTCCCACCTGCATTGGCTACCTGCCTTGCTGATACCTGTAATGCTTAAAATGAATTCAGTGTCACAAACTGCTCTGTTGGGTCCAGGTGAAGTACAGAGTTTTTTGTAAGACGTTTTACAACATATAGCATTTACATATACTGTTATATGTTCATTCTGCCAATCTATTTAAATATTTATAATATAGATGGCTGTGTATTTATATGAGTAAACATAGATTTTACAATGACATATTAACCCAGTAGAGCCTCATGTGACATATGTGTATGTGGCCTGGTGGCTCAATGGGTAGAACATTAGGCTAGGATACAGGAAGTCTCCTGGTTTGAATCCCAGCCCAGCCACCAGGTGCATCCTTCAGCAAGACACCCAGTGCTAGGTCATTGTAACCCATATGTGAAGTGTAAGTTGCTTTGGATAAAAGTGTCTGCCAAAGGAATTCATGTAGATGTGTAACCAAGGGCACAGGTGAAGGGGACCCAGTTATAGTGCCATAACTATACATGGTTATATAGACATTCCCACTTTATAGGGGAAAAAATGCATTCTTGTGTGTAACAAACTTTGATGAGCCATAGCACTTTGCCATTTGGTTTTAGTCACGGAATAGTCTGCCTGGATAAGTATAAGATGCCATATTGATCTCAGTCTTTAAATCCCAACTGAAGACCTACTTTTTTGATTTAGCCTTCCCAGTTCCCATAGCTCATGTTAATTACTGCTACTGATGCATGCATGCCAATATAACTGTAATATTTTGCTATGGGGCTGCTAGTGTTCATATTATTTACTAACTCCTCACTAAATTCTCTCCTTGTGCATTTGTGTACCGCCTAGGCACCACCTGAGAGCGATGCCTTGTTAGAGCTGCAGACTCCTAGTGTACCCCCTTGGATGACGGGACCCAAAGGGACTCCAAAAGCCATTGAGAGTTATTTCAACACCTGGAGCAAAAGTAACTTCCAAAACAATGCTAAACTTGCAAGTTTTTAATGAAATACTTCTGTTCACATGAAAATCATCCAAAGCACATGAGCCTGCTGATAGGGGTCCTCACTCCTATGAATCAGGCTATGTTTAGGTTTTCCTACAACCTTGGCTAGAACCTTACAGAAAGTCAGAATTTAGTTTCACCCCATTCTCAGCACAGACTTTGATTTAACTCAAGACATCTTCATTGCATGTTGATTTTTTGTAAGATCCCAGGGAAGGCCAAGGAAATCTAAACAGATTTTCAAAACGGGGTTTGGAAACCGCAAATCCTTAGCAACATGGTCCAATTACTCTCTAGTGAAAGAAAAGATTGTTGGAAACACAGTCTTCCTGTATATAAAACTAAATTTTGGCAAAGTCACACCTTGATCTGGTTTGACAGCCAGCAGAACACTGGCTATTGTTAGAGTATTTGAGGAGGCTGGTTGGAAACATAAATACGATCAAGTTAGAATGAAATTTAAACAACGGATTTTTAAATGGGTAGAACAGGTTAAGAATTAAGACAGTACAGACTTCAGTCAGAAATGTTTGATGCACTCTAAAATATGTGGGCTAAGTGCCAATTAGCAGTATTTGTCACCTATAAAAACAGTTTGACAATTAACATTTTGACAAAAGGGTTTTCAAGGCAATGTGAGTCAACTTAGTTTCAAGAGGCTAAAAAGCAGGTACATGAATTGCAGGTGCTAATTTATTTAGTGTGTTGGCATCAAGTCTATAAAGTAATGACAGCACAAGACATACATAGAGAAAGTATATTGGCAATGAGCAACAATGACTGGAAGTCAAAGCTCACCTGCAGGAAGAGACAGACACTTCATAGAAAACTTGTTAAATGTCTCAAATGTGCAGACTCAAAAATTAAAACAGAAATAATCGTTTTTGTACGTAGTCTCAAGAAAAATTATTGTGAGACAATCGTGCAGCACCAAACTGAAACCTGTGATTCAAAACCTGTTCTTTTATGATGTTGCTGAAGTCCCCACCTTACTGAAGAAATAAGTTCAAGATTTTTAAGAACCTGTATCGTGTTCGTTAACATTGAGTATTTTTATGCATTTCAGCGAACAGCTGCTTTCATATAGTGAAGTTCTTCTTTTATGATCGGCCTTATCGAGGCGAAACAAACACTTATTTTCCTCAAAACAAGCTTACAGGTCATCGTCGTTTTGCGATCTTTCATTAAACATGGTTAGGTTGTGATGACCACCGGTCAATAATATGGATGTTACAGAGTTGGAAGATACTTGGGTGTGATGCAGAACGCTGCGAACGGTATCGTATTGCACAACATTGTATAGGCAAGTTACATGCATTGTAGAAAGGTGACTGTAAAAAGAGGGCGGGGCGTGATTCTCAAAAATGAGGAGGTCCTGTATTTAATAAAGAGGACGACAGCAAGGTGATGCAACTCTCCAAAAACTTGAAAGCTTTTAAAGCACGAAGACACTAACAGTTGCAGATACGTGGACACCTCATGGTAAAGTACACTATTTAGCCTTACTGGTTTAAGAACCGGTTGTGTATCTTTTTAAAGTAAATTTGGCTTTTGTCGTAATCTTGTTTTGTGTGTAATATGCAACAAGCGGCACAGCCCATAATAACCCGACGTGGGCTGCTATAGGTGTCCAGTTGTAATGTTATCATTTTCTGATTGTGGAATGAATTGTAACACAAAAGAGCCGAGAAGTGTGTTGCTAGTGTGAGACACTGGGTACGTCTAAAGCAAGCACAATGACAGTACGATTCATACAGGACGATCATCGAACCAAGTGATTTCTGGCTTAATATGATAGTCAAACCAAATATAATTTGCACGTTTAGTATCTTCAAACGTCGTCTCACACAGCCGACATACCGTGCTGATCGCCATAGTTATTTATTTAGCTGTTTCCTTGATACAAGCTGGTGTATAATATGCTGCTTTGTGAAATTAGCTTCGCGACCCTATTATTTGCATCATTCACCTGTTTTTATCCACGTGCAACACAATGAGAATGTGTGTTTTTTGCAGTACTTTTATATTATTGTGATATAATGTGCAAACGAGTGTCATGCTAAATTATATACAAAGGCAGCGCCTTTCCTGTACTAAACACGTGGCAAAAAGATGTGCTGTTGCTAGGTGTTTAATAATGGGTTTGCCATGAGGCATTTTGCAGGGGTACCTCTTTAGTTAGTTATTATTTTCTGTCATGGTTATTTACATATTAACTCAATGGAGTACACCGGCATATTCCTCAATAGAGTGGAATGTTGCACCATGCACAAAGGCGGTCTGTGCTTCGAAGGTTCGCGCGAGACTGAAAACAAGGATCCGGAGTTCATCTGATGGACCTGGAGTCAAGTTCTGTGGACTTCGGCTGGAGCCTGGTTTTGCTTGTTTCATTAAACCAGTCATTCTCAAACTCGGTCCCGTGGGTGCGGGTTTTTGTTTTAGCCAACTTCTGTTTTTTTTTTAACCTTAATCTCAATTAAACATTATTGACATATATTTTTTCAGTAATCACTGTGTTAATCCAGAAGTTCTCAACATTTATCGATTTTTAACAAGAGTTTAAAAAGCAAGACAAAGACTGATGTTGATTAACAATTTTCCAGTTTAGTATGTTTTTTTTTAATCTTTTAATTAATTTCTTGTTAATAGTGCCTTACATCGCTGCTCTTTAAGCATTCTTTGTCATTGGCACATATTTTGTTTATTAATTGTTACAATTTAATGCATCTTAAGTCTGAGTTTTTGTAGGCTACACACTAACTTGGTATGTATTGGCAAATCAGACTTGTTTTTTTTTTGTTATTGGTTGTTTTGCTGTTCTTTCATGTCATTTACTGTCAGCTGTTATTTTATTACTTCTAAATTTGTTTTTAATGATGTTTACATTTATTCATTTAGCAGATGCTTTTTTCCCAAAGCAACTTACAAATAAGCGTACTGTAAGTATTTAAGTATCCAGCTAACTGTAAGTCATATAGTCAAAGTGCACAAGATTCAGTGAAGTAAGATATATTCCAAATCAACGAAAAGATATCGGGTCTTTTTTTGTATATGACTGCTTAGCTACAGTTTTTGATATTGTCATGGTACTTACCTTGTATTACTGGTTTTATTCTTTGTTCCGCACCTAGGTTCAACTCCATAATTGCTGTTAGGTGGTATAAAATTAAAGGTTGATTTGGTTTGATTTTCAGTTTATCTGACCCCGCTCATTCTAACATAGAATACACTATACATTCTAATTTTATGTTCTAAAATGCTCTTGAGGTTGAACTATTATTGTCAGAAGGTCAATGCAGTTAAGGAGAGTATAAAACAACTGGCTGCTCTATTGGAGACCTTGTAATTGCTAGTCGATTATTCTTTTATGATATTCATATCAGAAAAGGGTTTAATGTGAGCATATTCATTTTAGGTTCATTCTGTCAGACAGGGGAGAAAGGAAACTGAAATTTAGAGAAGGCCTTCAGTATAACTTGAAGCATGCTAACTATAGGACCCTGACCATATTATAGGACTATATTACCCCACAGTTTTAAGATGAATGAAGAATGATGCTTTTAAAAAATTCTATTCAATGTGTTAAAATTGTAGAATTGAGTAATGGAGATTATTAGACAGCAAGTACTTTTCCTGTCTTAGACTTTTTGAATGGGTTAGGTCACCAGCTCGAAGTCGTCAATGGATTTCTTTTGGGGGTGTATTGTAGATTTATAATGGTCTTTCCATGTTTTCTGTTTTATGTAGCTACAGAGATACATCACACACAGATACAGAGCCACGCTTTTCACACCCGTGGAATGACAAAAAATCAGACTTGGGTATTGATATATCTGTACATTACACTTTACTGGCAATCCCTTTCCTTTGGTTCACAGTTTGTTGATTGCTAGATGGCCTTTGCAACCCTTTGACCCTGTGCAAACATGCCTTCTTGCATTCCTTTATTTGATGTGTCAGGATGTCCTTTGTTGAAGTTACTCAGTTGTTTGTCTGAAGGGCCAATGAAATTAATGAGGTTCTGAAACCTACATCAGTTGTTATTAAAAGAGAATTAGTTAGTTAAATGTTGAAGTTAGAGTACTTACATCCTTTTGAGATGTTGGAGTTGTTTGTGCACATAGTCAGTTATTTTCTATGTACATAACTGGTTCTTTATCTTTTTTCATGTGCTGCATACTTTAACATATTGTTTTCAGAAAAGGAGTGAAGTTAAGAAAATGCGCATTTCTTTGCATTTAAGTAAGAATGGAACGTGCTGTATACTACACGAGTTTAACCGATGCATTTCAAGGTGTTCTGTATAAAAGTACGTTTTTAAATGTGAAGGAATTAGAGTAGGCGGCACGGTGGTGTGGTGGTTACCACTGTTGTCGCGCACCTCCAGGCCTGGGGTTCAATTCCCGTCTTGGGTCTGTGTGCGTGGAGTTTGCATGTTCTCCCTGTGCTTG